>JASDQU010033992.1:3420-21952 GCA_032191745.1 Picea mariana | reverse complement strand
AGTTTGAAAACCTTGATTTCGGTGCCCAACAAGAGGTCATATGACAGGCCTGTTGGGTAGCCATTAGGATCCTCTAACATATACACAAATATAGTTGGTGTGGTTTGTAGTTCAATTATACACACACACACAACTCTGGACACTAAAACTAAAAAAGAGGGAGATGCAAATGACACCCAAATAGAAAAAGTACCTAAGTGCATAATAGTGTAGACCGAAGTCCACAAAACCAAAAACCATAGACAAGACCTCGAGTGCCACCAAGAAGTCTTCTACCTCAAGTGCAACCAAGAAACTTTTAGAGGCTTCAACAAATATGGTTTTTCCTACACTGATACCAAGCCATTATGCACAAATCAAAACCCATATCGAGGTGGCCAATAGGGGTAAATGGAGGCAATATAGAAGTATCAAAACCACCAATACCAAAGGCCAACTAAGAGCCATAGGGATGAAACCCTAAGAATCCCTACCCATACCACTTGGGAAGAAAAGGTAGAACAACTCTACCTCTCACCACCAACCAACTAGAGTGGCTCCAAAAACAAGCAAAGATTGCTCCACACTAGAAGATGACATTGAGGAAGGAGAAAGACCAAAGGAAACCCATGTAGACCGAAAACACCGTCAAAATTGAAGCCACCAATGAAAAACCCCATGGTTGCATGTAGATGCAAAGTCGCACACCACGAGACAAGCCTTAAGAAACAACAAAGGCTCTGAAGTCGTCACATTGCCAACGAAAAACCATGGTTGACCTCTAGCAATCCAGAGACTCTATTCACTAGAAAAGCGATGGGAGATGCTCCACAAATTAGCAACCAATGGAGACTAATAGCAAACTAGAAGCATTAGTGGGAATGGGTGGCTCAAGAAACTCACAAACTTTAAATATATGGCCATCAACAATTTTTAAAGGACAATATTTATCCAATTTGAAAAATTGGCACCAACTTTCGAGTCCTTCCCCAACTAGGCCTCTAAAGGAAACCTAAGTTTCGTCGAAGCCAATGGAATGTTCAAGGATCATCAAGGATATATCTTTACAACCTCACACAAACGTATATAACCGGACATCAGACAAAAATGACAACCTTGATCATGAGTATCATGGAATCTTTAGTACTAAGTTTTAAGAAAATAATTTTCAAAGGCGACTAAAATTTGCCATAACCATATGAATGGAAAAAAATGTTACTACTCGTTGGGTATGACCAACCAATTTCTATAGAATGTTAGAGGTAATTTTGATACCTAAAGGCTACAATTTTGATCATAAAGGAGACAATCATGTTACAAAGTCATGAGACAAAGTAATTTTGATTCCAATAGGGCAATTTCCAACAAAGAAGACAAAGTTATGTTGCTAAACAATCCCCCATAGCAGAGTAAAACAATTGGAAAGTGACCCTTGCTATTCTCTTAACTCATAGTAGAAATCACTTCTCTAGGTTGGACACCCCCACTCTAGCATGATTAATGACATACCCTCAAACTTTTAATCTTCCATAATTTTGATGCTCTCCCAAAATTGTTTCTCCAACAAGTGGTATTTGGTTGTACAATCCTCATTTGGGTGAATGATACTATTCTAATGATGCCTCATTAGGGCCCTTAATCAGAGTAAATGTTGCGTCACCTTCATAACCTCAAGAATGGTCACAATTTGTCACCCTTGTGTATATTTTATCTCATTCAACTTATCCTTATAACCACCTCTAGAGATGGAAAAATTTCTTAGAGTAGGGTGGCAAAGTTTGTCTAGGAACTAAAGATTTTATAGTTGTAATAAGGATTGGCTTAACAATTCCATGGCCTTGTGGCACAAAAGAGTTAGCATGCCAACCTTGATACTTGCCCTTGTGGGCACATGCAAGTATGAATTCAAAGGATCTTAGCATATATTTAATAGATGGAAGGGTACATAGGAGAATGTGATGGACTTACAACCCAAGAAAAGATCAATTTCAAATAGAGGGAAATGGGTTTCCATGAAAGCATATACTCAACCAATGAAGGTTTGGATACTAACAACATCTAGCAGAGATAAGAAAAAATCAAGTGGAAAGTGCTCAATTGTTTGGACACCATAGTTGATGATGTTTATAGTCACCAACTGACAATGATTATCAAAGAACCCCTGATTTATCCTAGAAGGAAACCACATGAAAGTAAAAATTATGTGATTCCACTACTTTGCCACTCTAAAGACTTTGAAGTTATGTTTTGTTTGTCAATCTATGCTTCTAAAGTTTTATGTAGTTGGTTCCATAAGCTCTATGTATTGATTTTGCACAAGAAGTATGTTAATCTATGTTGTGTATTTTGTGTTGATATTATGGTAGTTGTGGGAGGTATTTACCTCCACGTGTAAACCTGATGAGAATAAAATATTTCGAGAAGCAAGAAGAAACCCTAAATAAATGGTTAAGAACCCTAGAAGACAAGTCGGCTCAAGAGAATGATTTGTATTAGGTTATTAGCCTCCAAGAGAGAAGTAGGCTAAAGGAAATATTATATACTAATTAACTTAATACCCAAAATGAGAAGTCGACCCAGGCAGTCTAGCATAAACCGTATAAATATAGAGGCCAGTCTTCATTTGTAGCCAGAATTCTTAGAACTGCAGAAGTAAACTTGTGCGCACTGCAGTTGGCCAGTTTGTGCGCAAGTCCTGGGAGAAGCTGCTGCCGGTAGTTCTGCAATCTGTATTTTCGATTTTCTGGGTTTGGACCCTCTGATAAGCTTTTGTTATTCTTGCTTGGTGCGCTATCCCTAGAGAAAGGTGTGCTATCTTGTTTGGCTGTTTAGCCTAGGGTTTTCTTCCGAAATGATTCTCTGTCAAGGTTAAGGTGCTCGGGGGTGGCTTCGGCCTATGGTTGGGTGATAATATTGCTATATTTTCTATGGTTAAACAAGCACATCCATTATATTCTAACAATTTATGGGCCCACACTATCTTCGGACAGTCTAACCGTTGGAAGATAGATTGGGAGGATTTGCTCAGTTGCAGTTGCAGTTGCAGCCAGTTTCTGCTGCAACAACGAAACCCTAACCCTCTCGTTGAGGCACCTTAAGTGAAGAGATTGACATAATTTCTGGATAAACTAGTGCGCCCTAGCCTAGCACATCTCTTGGTACTCTCAGAAAGCTAAGACGTCAAGTTTGAGTTTTTGGTCAAAAATCAAGGGTTGACCAAGTCAAAGTAGCCATGACTTACTCTATGAAGTCAGAAAACAAGTTAGAAGGGGTTTCTAACTTCAGAGCTTGGAAAACAAGGATTGACCTCATCCTTGCCAAGAATAAAGTGTTGGACATCGTGAAAAGAAAGATCGTGGAACCACAGTTCGAAGAAGGAAAAGAGAAGGAACCTCAAAACGTTGCAGTTAAGGAGAAGTTCAAAGAGAATGAAATCAATGCCATGAGTATCATAGTGGATTCTATAAAAGACCACTTGATACCCTACATCTCCCATCTTGAATCATCTAAGAAGATGTACGATGCCCTAACAAATCTCTTCTCAGTCAGAAACATTGGGTAGGTAATGAGTCTGAAGAATGAGCTCTGTGACATGAAAATGAATGATGATGACATCATAACATCATACCTTGTGAGAATCTCTCAGTTGAGAGATCAACTACAAGCCATTGAAGAGATCATTTCCAAGAAGGAATTGGTAAATATAGTACTCAATGGTCTTCCCAAGACATGGGATGCATTTGCCGCAAGCATGAACACAAGGAAGGAGTATCACACATTTGAAGAACTTTGGACTAGATGTGCACAAGAAGAATCAAGGATTAGTGCAAAAGAGAAACCCCAAAAGAAATATGATGATCAAGCCTTCACAGCAAGGTTCAATAATTTCAGGAATAAAAGGAAGTTTGGCTCAAGGAAGAAACCAAATCAAGAGAAAGATATGTCAAAAATACAATGCTTCAACTGTCGAAAATATGGTCACTACAAGAATCATTGTCCTGAGCTAAAGAAAAGGAAGGAAACACACGAAGCTTCAGTTGTCGAAGAAAGGGAACCCTCAAAGAAGACCAAGCATGACAAAACAAACTTCTTCTTCTAAGGCAAGGTAACAATACTCTTCATAGTTCTTTTACACACCATGTTTTTCTGTACATATCTTGCATGTCTATTCCTTAGAAGATAATATGTTCAAAGATAAACTATACCTCTGAAATAAAAACAAGATAAGGACTGCTATCACAATGACTACAAGTTAGGCAATACACATGAAAGGATGAAGTACATCAACAACCCCTGGTAAGAATTCATGTGGAAGTTATTACATAAGTAACAGCTGCAAGATAAGCCGAAATCATAATCAAACTTGAAGAAACATGGAAGAACTAAAAACAGAAAGAAGTCAACAAACAAAAGAAATTAGAAAAAGACTTGTGACACTTTGCAGAAGGCAATAAGGATGCAGACAAAAGCGTGGACTCTCCTAGATGGAGGGAGCTGATTATATAATCCCAAAATAAGAGCATACATTCATGCATGAAGTAAGGATTAGGAGGGAGCTAATCCTAAATAATATGATCCAACAAGTATTATGGTATCTATCCATGTTCCCATTGATGGCAACAACCGTGAAAATCAGCACGTGTTTAGTTTGACTTTAGAAGAAGTCTTCTTCAAAAAGAAGCCTTAAAGTATCCATGGTTATTCATCCACATCCATGATCCTATGATGAAAGGAAGCAGTTGGAATCTTCAGGGCATGGAATCTATAGAAGACTCCATGGACCCAAGAGCTAAAGAGAAACATGAGGAAGAACATGAAGATTCCAAGAAAGAAAGAAAATCCAGAACAACCAGTCATTATATCAAGAATCACAAGACTACCAGCATGATCTGAACTCACTAAAAGAAATCAAACAAAGGAAATGAAAGTTGTGATGAAGAACAGTGTATGGAAGACTTATGAATGCAAGAATTATGAGATCCAGAACTAGAGGTTCTCTCAGATGGAGGAAGAAGACTATGATGATTGCTTGTTCTAGTAAACCAGACATACCTCTACATAAGCCATTATATCGTCTGTAATATCCATGGGTTAGAGTCTACATCAAATGAATGCAAAAATTGTTCTCCAGAATAAATGAACAAAGAGCGTATGTAGAGCAATCTCAAGACTTTGAGGTATACCAGAAAGAGACCCTTGTATGCAGATGGAAGAAGATCTTGTGTGGATTCAAACAACTTAGTGCAAAGCCTCTCATACACAACATAAGCGTGGTGAAAACTTTCTATAACAAAGATATTGTATAAGAATGGTTACTCAGAAGTTCAGAATGATGGATTGCTAATCCATGACAAACACTCATGATGACAGAAGAAGTGTCACTTGGATATGTTCCAGTTTGAGCCTTGCCACGATGTTATGAGCTAGCAGGAAACAAAAGAGTTGAATCCAACTATGATATCCTATAATGTCAGAGCCATATGAAGCCTTAAGAGAAAACCAATGTTCTAGAAAGACCGAAGTATATTGAGATCAAGCATTACATTCTTCGTGATGAAGTCCACAAAAGAGAAGGTTCTCCAATATATCTCCATAGATGAGCAGATAAGCAGATATTTTGGTAAAACCTTTGTCCAAGTTGAAGGAGTTTGCATACTCAAGAAACAAGCTGGAGCTTGTGGAGATGACTTTCTTATTGAAAAGGGAAGAGATGACTCCCATGTTGAGAGGGAGCACTTATGTGTTATTGATTTATGGATAGTGATTTTTCAGTTCGAAAAATGGTCCAGGATGAACAGTTCCTTTCAAGTTCGGAAAGTGGGTTGAGATTTCTAACGGACAGGAATTTTCCAGTTCGGAAAATGGTCTAGATCGAACAATCATTTTCGTAATGAAAATGGTTTGATGAATTGTTGATGTACCATAGACAGTGATTCCCCTTGCGGCCAGTGTGGGGGAATGGTCTAGGACAATATTTCTTCTTGACGACCACTCTCAGTAGTGGTCAAGAAGACTGGTCTGCCTCACTGGACAATCATTCTTTTGAAGCTCACAATTGTGAGTAGTTTCGAAGAATGGTCCATTTTGGAGGTTGGTGCAGGACAGACATTTTCTTAGGAAATGGTCCGGACAGTCGTTCCCTAGGGCATACTCATTATCTCCAGGTTGCACTTTGTTTAGTGCCGGAGGAATGGCCCAGATAGGTGAATGGTCCAGGTTCAACAATCAGGGACAGACATTCCCTAGGGAAAACTCATTCTCTCCAGGTTGCACTTTATTTAGTGCTGGAGGAATGGCCCGGATAGGTGAATGATCTAGGCTCAGAAATCAGGACATTTATTCTTCCTTGCTTGAGAAGAATAGTCCAGATAGCTCATCATTGGTGTTTTACTCTCTGAGGGTAGATGTTCTTCCAAATCTCATAGATGTGAGTGGAAGAATGGCCAAATGATTAAGTTTATATCATGACATTGTTTTTTCTGTGCAGGTTGATATCAGATGATATGATTGCTATAGAGATTGTATGTCTCTGGGCAATAGATGTATGCTACCGTGGTGGATGTGTTCCACTGTTTGTGACTATATGTCACTAATCAAGTAGTTGTGTGCTACCTGGTGTGGTAGTGTACCACTGTATTGTAGTTATGTACCACTATGAATAGACACAATTGTGTTCTATTGAATGACATTGTTCAGATTACCTTGTAAAACTATCAATAGTGTTGAAAGTGATTATCGGCTAGATGGATGATCAGTGTAATGATGGACAAAGATTCTCCAGACGGAAAATGGTCGAGGACATCTATTCTTCTGGGACATATGCCCGGATTAGAAGAATGATTGTTGTATCACCTCTTGGAGTAAGTGACTTATTCAACATCATGTCTGATTACTCAGATGGAGTATGGTTTTGAGAGATGATGCAGTTGATGACATTGATAGTGATGATGTTGCTCATGATCTAATCATGAGATAGTCTATAGGACTATGATGATGCTACCGGGTGAATGGTATGTTTGTGCTCAAGACCATTACCTTCAATACCTCCCTAGCTAGGAGGGAGTGTTGATATTATGGTAGCCGCGGGAGGTATTTACCTTCACGTGTAAACCTGACGAGAATAGAATATTTCGGGAAGTAAGAAGAAACCCTAAATAAATGGTTAAGAACCCTAGAAGACAAGTTAGCTCAAGAKAATGATTTGTATTAGGTTATTAGCCTCCAAGAGAGAAGTCGGCTAAAGGAAATATTATATAYTAAGTAATTTAGTACCTAGAATGAGAAGTCGGCCCAGGCAATCTGGCAGAAACAATATAAATATAGAGGCCAKACTTCTCAGAACTGCAGAAGTACATTTGTGCGCAYTGCAGTTGGCCAGTTTKTGCGCAAGTTMTGGGAGCARCYGCTGCCGGCAGTTCTGCAATCTRTATTTTTGGTTTTTTGGTTTTGGACWCTCTGATCAACTTTTGTTATTCTTGCTTGGTGCGCTATCCCTGGAGAAAGGTGCGCTATATTGTTTGGTTGTTTAGCCTAGGGTTTGCTTCCAGAATGATTCTCTGTCAAGGTTAAGGTGCTCGGGGATGGCTTCGGCCTATGGTTGGGTGACAATATTRTTATATTGTCTATGGTTAAATGAGCACATCCATTATATTCTAACATTTTGAACCCCGRTGGAAATGTTGATGATTTTGAAAGCATGCTTTTGAAAACACTCTCTAATCACTCATTTTACTCTATTATCTTTCTAAGGAGAGTTTTTTTTATGAAAAATATAAATATTTTTTCCTAAAAAATAAATGCCATTCAACCAAGTGAGAGCTTAGGAAGATTTAGTGGAAAAATGTCTAATTTTTTATTTGGAAATGAAATTATTGTAGTTATTTCTTTCTCAACACAATATCAGAAGGCATTCATATGCAAAACAATAAATCAAATATTTATCTAGGATAATAACTTGGCTCAATTGGGTGCTAATACAACAACACCCATTGTCGTCAATTCTCGATGTTCAAATTGGTGGGAAAAAGGGTCCACGAGATTTAAAATAAATTCTCCTCAATGCAAGCACACCCAACATGCTATTCAATCAACAAGGAAAAATGCCATTCATATGCAAGTTTAAGTTAAAGAAGTATTATTTATTGCTATTGCATATTTATCACTATTTGAAAATAAAGAAAACTCATCTTCTTCTTGAGGTGCCTCCATGGATGCGGGGAAGCACCACTTAAGTTTCCTCGCTAAATGTTTCCTATAAAATATTGGATAAAGAAAAAACCCTCTATATTAAGCATATATTTCCTAAGATAATTTGGATAGAACAAACATGGTTCAATAGAGGATACTTCTTTTTGGATAATATAATAGTTGTGTGAGAAGGACCGCATGGGCTTGGAGTCTTGGCATCAATGCCCTTTTGATTAATATTGAGTTTGAGTAAGTATATGCTTGAATGGAATAGCCCTTTATTTTGTTAATGCTCAAAGCATTGGACTTTAGGGTCTTCTTCACGAGGAATATTGAGGCCTCACATGCAAAAGCCTCAACATGTTTATGCATTAATTAAAGTAACATGTGGGCTTATTTAGCTCCATCTCGCAAGGTTGCTCCATTGCCCCTATCCTATATGTTATTATTGTTGAAACCTTGGGCTATCTCATCTATAATAGGGTTGGGCAATGTCTAACTAAAGACATCCCCTTTCCAAAATTGGGCATTGAACAATTAGTTAATTGAGACTTTGATGACTCGCTTTTTAACCACCGTTGAAGATCGTAACTCTATATCATACTATGTAATGCCTTTAAATTTTTTTGATGCCTTTGGATTTAAAACATAGTGGGCCAAGACCCGACATTATGGGTAGAGGCAAAAGTTATTGCCTAGCTCACTAGTAAGCCAAGGCTGAGGCTTGGATCTAGCAAAGGAAAAATATTCAAGTTCCTTGGTATCCCCTTCAGCGTCCAAGTCTCCCCTAAAGAGCTATTAGGGGTAGTTATAAAATGAGTCAAGATAAACATTGAACGTTGTTTAACTAAATCCATGGCTATTAAAGCCAAGTTTTATATTCTCACTAAGGTGCTTGTAGTGACTCATGTTTACTACTCTTCCTATTGAGTGCATACTAAAGGCTAGACAACATTGCAAAGATTTTAATGGGCTAGTAACACTGGTGGCAAGGGATTTCACGAGTTAACTTTAACCTATGTTTCACCCCTAAGATAGGAGTGGTATGGGAAATCATCAAAACTTTCATACAAGCCCAAGTGCTCTATGCCAAGTTGGTGATTCGAGCTTTGGAATGAAAAGAAGCATGGAAGGTGCTCTTGAAAAATATATTTGATTGGGTCCTCGGATGAGCAAATATTCTTCACACTGCTTCAATGCACAAGCTCTCATTTTTACTTCAACTTATGTAACATCCCTCAGCCCCTCTGAGTGACATTACAATGTAGAATACTCTTAAAAACAAAATTTATGTTAACTACTTAACTATTTTACGGTTAGTCGATTTCCTGTAGCTTTCCGCTACGAACTAAAATAGATTTAGCTACTGTCTTTAACAACAAAATAGAAGCATTCACAACATGCTATTAATAATCATGAAATGCCGTGAACAACTCATTACAAAAACATATAAATCCTTCTCATTTACACAGAGTTCGTGCACAACAATTAAACACATCATTTAACACAATATCAAGATAAAACACTTATCTTTTCACAACAGTTGTGTAACCAACTGCTTGGGATAGACGTTCCACCAAACCATAGACTGATTGTTCGAAATATCAATAGTCAGTCACCCCCAAGATGAGGTTATCAATCCACAAAATAGGGTGGTCTCTCACAGTCTACTCACAACTCCTAAAAACTCTCAACCCAATTGATATTTTCCTACAACTACCTTGATTTTTCCACCAACTCTCTTCCTCTTGACTTGTCCAACCCAAGGAATGCACCATTATTTTATCAAGGTTAACCCAAGGGATGCACCATCCGTTTATCAAAGATAACCCAAGGAATGAGCCATTCGTTTATCAAGGTCTCTCTGGCACATGCAGCTAGGAACTCAAGGGAAACTACTGCTAGGAAAACTATCAACAAATCAACAACAACCACTTGTTGTTTTAGTGAAACTCACCCATAAGTTCACTCTTCAAGCTTGACAACCCGACTCTTCATTTTTCCAGCTCCAATTCACTCCAATTATGCTCCAACTTGCTCTAGAATTCGCCCTCCATGGCTACATCAACTTCCAACTCTGTTTCTTGCTCTCTATTTTCTTCCTCATGMACAAACTTGACTCCCTAAAACTTGTTGTCCCGACCCATACAAATTTCCTCTCTTTTGGCTTTCCTTTCTTCACTCACACTCTTCCCCAAGCTAATTTATCTCAACCCCCATGTGCCCAATAAATTTGGGATGTGACCACTCACRCCCACCCTCTTACATGTATTCAATGATTGTCTTTGGGAACACTCAAACAGAAATGGGAAGGTTCATATACAAATAACAAATTTAGAAAATGGGTTAAATTAATATACATGGGTATTCTCCCCCTTTGGACCCCTCTTGGCCATTATCCTAGACACTCTCSTCTCTTGTAGATTAATTCAACCCCCATCTCTTGTCCATGTCCCCTTAGCAACCGACTTCATATTTTTATTAATAAAACAAAGAAATACAATTCACATATTACACCGCTTTAGCAATAGTCACACATTATGTCTACATAAACATTAATTAAACTGGGAATTATAGTGGGGATGTTACATTCCCTCTCCCCTAAAATTGTGTGCCATCCTCAATCCACTCTATGCCGATACACATATATGCAAATTTACATCACAATACTTAGAAGTAAAATTTTGCAATTTAACAATTCCAGCAACAACTCCAACCAAAATCTCATGTTCCTCTCAACTCGCCAACCCAAGGAAGGCACCGTTCGTTTATCAGGGATAACCCAAGGAATGAGCCATTCTTTTATCAAGGTCCCCAACGCAGTTGGCCAGGACTCTGAGATGTGGTTTCGGAACTCTAGCCGCTCAAAACGAAGTCTTGCATTTTGTTTTCTTCAAAACTGTAAAAAAATTGCAGGTATTTTTCCCGCATGTTTTCTTTGTGCTCTCATGTAGCATCTTCAGGATCATAACAGGTCCATTGAACCTTTACCATCCCTATGGATTTGTTCCTGAGCACTTTGACTTTACGGTCCATGATGCGTACTGGTTCCACCCGGAAATCCCCTTCATGCTTCACCTGGATCACATTCAAATCAATTATGTGGTTAGGATCAGGCACATATTTTTTTAACAATGACACATGAAATACAATATGCACTCTCATGGATGCAGAAAAAGCTAATATGTATGCAACTGGCCCTATCTTTTCTAATATTTCAAAAAGCCCACAATATCTTGCTGCCAACTTTGGGCAGCTTCCTAATCTTAACAAACTTCTCTTTGCCTTCCCTTTCAAAAACACATGTTCTCCCACTTTAAAATATTTGAAAAATTTGTTCCTATCTGCATAAATTTTTTGCCTATCTTGGACAACCTTCAAATTCTGCTTTATTTTTGTCATATGATCTTCCATTTCTTTTAACAATTCTAGCCCAACAACTGCTCTGTTTGCTGGATTATCCCAACTCATTGGTGTGTTACATTTTCTGCCATAAAATGCCATAATACCCATTGTTGTAGGAAAATTCAATTAAATGAATATAATCTTCCCACTTTGATGGTTGATCCATCACATACATTCTAAGCATGTCCTCAATTATCATGTTAGTCCTTTCTGTTTTCCCATCTGCCTCTGGATGATATGTTGTACTAAGATTTAAATTTCTCCCAAAGCCCTTGAACAAACCCTTCCAAAAATTGGAAGTAAACTTTGGATCTCTGTCTGAAACTATTTCCTTAGGCACTCCATATAACCTAGCAACTTCCTTCATATAAATTTCTGCAATATTTGATGCCTTGTGTGTAGTCTTTATCGGAATAAAACGTCTTGCTTTTAAAGTCAATTTGTCCACCTCTAGCATGATGGAATCATGTTGCTTCACTGTCCTGGGAAGCTTAGTAATAAAATCAACTGTTACAACTTCCCACTTCCATTCTGAAATGGGAAATCGTTGTAGAAAACATGTTGGATCCCTATGTTATGTTTTTACTTTTTGACATTCTAGACATCTGACTATGTAATTAGCCACTTCTTTCTTCATTCATGGCCAAAAGTATTGGCTTCTTACTRCTGCAATTGTTTTTTGATATCCTAGGTGCCCTGCATATGGCACATTATGCATCTCCTTCCACAGTGCATTTTTCAGTTCACTAAAATTCGACACACACACCTTACGCTTATACATGATAATTTCATCTTCTTTCAGCTCATAATAATTAAATTTYTGCTGAAAATTACCTTGTTGTAATGTCTCTTTTATTTTTAAATAATTATGATCTAAATTTGTTGCGACAATAATTTTGTCTTTTAGATCTTTCCTATACATGTTGATCGYTGCAATATGCACTTCATGAGCTCTCCTATTGAGTGCATYGGCCATTTGATTTTCCTTGCCCTTTATATACTTAATTTCGAAGTCATATTCACTCAGAAATTCCAACCATCTAGTTTGCTTAACATTTAGTGTTCGTTGTCCAAACAAATGCTTCAGACCACAATGGTCTGTCCTTAGCTCGAATTTCTTACCCATAAGGTAATGCCTCCACATTTTCAATGCATGTACAATCAGTGTTAACTCCAAGTCATGTGTAGCTTAATTCCTCTCATGCTCTTTTAGTTTTCTGGACTCATAGCATACTACATGATCCTTTTGACTAAAAACTCCACCGAGTCTGTCCTTGCATGCATCGGTGCACACAACAAAATCTTCATTTGGATCAACAATCTTCAAGATTGGTGCACTTGTCAATATTCCCTTCAACTGTTGAAAACTTTCTTTACACTTAGAAGTCCATTCAAACTTCACACCCTTCTTTTGCAAAGAAGTGATTGGACTTACAATCTTTGAAAAATATTTTATGAATCTTCGGTAATAACTGACAAGACCCATCAATGACTTGACCTCTGTCACATTCTTTGGTGTTGGCCATCCTCTAATGGCCTCTATCTTCTCAGGATCAACTTCTATCCATGTTGTCGATATTATGTGCCCCAAATAGTGAATCTTCTTTTAACTAAAGATGCACTTACTTAGCTTAGCATATAATGTGTGCTCTCTTAAAAATTGTAATGCCATTCTTAAATGTTGCTCATGTTCCTCTTCTGATTTGGAATAGACGAGTATATCATTTAAGAACACAATTACAAACTTGTGCAGGTACTCCTTGAACACTCCATTCATCAAACACATAAAAACTATTGGGGCATTTGATAGTCCAAATGTCACCACTGTGAATTCATAATGCCCATATATTGTTTTGAATGTGGTATTGTTGATGTCTTCTTCATTTATCCTTACTTGATGATAGCTTGATCTCAAGTCAATCTTTGAAAAGATCCTTGCACCTTTCAACTGATCAAACAAATCATCAATTACGGGCAAAGGAGACTTAATCTTTATGGTAACCTTATTAAGTTGCCTGAAATCAATACACAGCCTCAAGGCTCCATCCTTCTTCTTCACAAAAAGAATCGGGGCTCCCCAAGGTGACACACTTGGGCATATATACCCCTTTTTAACAACTCTTCAAGTTGCATCTGCAACTCCTTCAATTCTGGTGTACCCACTTGGTATGGTGTCTTAGACACTGGGGCAGCTCCTGGCACCAAATAGATAGAGAAATCAATGTCTCTCTTTGGTGGCAATCCTGGGATTTCTCTAAAAACACCTGCAAAATCCCTCAAGACCAGAGGGTCTTCAATGCTTGCCAATTTGTCTTTGGTTGCCTCCTCCATGTGGGTTGCAAACATCTAACATCTCTTCCTGAAGCTCTTCTTCCACTACATAGCTGAAATCTCTCTAACAACTACAACTCTTGGAATGCATTAAATTCTGCCTTGTTGCCCTTCCTCATCAAGACATGTGATTGTCTTGTTGTAACAATCTAAAATAACATGATGTTTTTCCAACCAATCCATGCCAATTAGACAATCATATGAACCCAATGGTATGATGTTTACATCTACCTTTGTGTTAAGCCCATTCATCTCTATCGGGCAATCTTTAACCAATTCATTAATTTTCCTCTTAACCCTCGTGGCTAACTGAACAAACCAAAATTTCTTATGCTTACTTCTTTGCAAGTGAAATCTTTCAACAATGTTAGCATTTATGTAACTATGAATAGCTCCAGTCAATTAAAATTGTTATGGGTTGGTTATCAATCTTACCTTCCACTTCGATCATGGGGGATTGATACTCTGCATGCTTGTTGTCCAAGGCTGCATAAATCCTTGGCATGATTCCTCCCATGTCTTCCATTGTTTTAGCCTCCTAAATGTTATGAACAATCCTCATTCTTTCTCCTTTGTGAGGGCAGTTCTTATATAAGTGATTTCCCTCACATCCCCAACATTGAACATACAACCTTGGCCTTTTCCCAAATGAATCTGCATTCTTTTGATCATTTTGGGTTGTTTGGCCTTGTTGATTTGCTTGGGGGTTATTTCTGAAAAAGGGTGGTTTAAAACCTTTCTGCCTTTGATCATTTTTCCCTTTCATCTTGTCATTCCAAGCCTTTTGGAAAACCAGCCTTTCTTTGCTTTGCTCATAAAGGTGCCTTGTTTTCCTTATGGTTTCTTCCAAGGTCTTGGGGTTATCATATTGAATCTTGTCACTATAGAAGGAGGGTAACCCACTTAGAAACCTTTGGATTTGAACTTCTCATCCTTGATGAAGTCAACATACTTCAACAATTCAAAGAACCGCTTCTCATATTCCTCCACTATCACGGTTCCCAATTTGAGTTCAAAGAACTCTTTCATCTCTCTCATAGTAATACTTGGACAAATATTTCTTTTAAAAATATCCTTTGAATGACCTCCATGAGATTCTCTTCTTATTGAGGTTCTTAGCTTGCTTAAGTTGATCCCACCACATGGTTGCCTTTCCTTGCAAGTGGTAGGTGGCAATTCTAGCTTCTACCTGGTATGGGTAATCATGCAGCTGGAAATATTTCTTCATTTCCAACAGCCAAGACTCTACCTCTTCTCCTTTCCTATGCTCACCATTGAAAGTAGGTGGATTTATTTTCCTGAGTTCACCTTGCAAGATGTCTACCTCATGCCTTCTTCTTTTCCTCTGCACAAGAGGCACACATGGGTTGCTTCCTGGTCCTGAGCTTGCATGAGTTTTTCTAGTGGATTGCCTTGGGGAATGATGGCGCTTGCTCATGCTTCTTGACTGCCTATCATTTCCATGATCATCCCTTTTTCTATGGGATCTAGAGGGTGATATTTGTCTAGCACTAACTACTTTCTTGGTGCCAGAATCTTTGTTAACTTGCTTATGAAACATGTTCAAGCTTTGAATTATCTCTTCCCCATCCTTCATAATTCTTCCATTATCAGCCTTGTAGCTTTGCACTTCCCTATGTAGACTTTTCATAGGGACAAGATTTTTCCTATCTCTTCTTCCATTTGACTCTATCTCAACATTCCTCGTGCGGATATGCAGACCTATGATCTATTCCTCACGCCTGTAAGATCCTTGAGCATCTTCCATAACTCTAGTCCTCGTATAAGAACTAAAGTTTCTTTATGTACCTCTAATTCTGCAAAATGTGCAACCAACAAAATTTGTTAGGCTAAAATAATTAACAAGATCCATGAAATTATGTACAATTTGTTCCAATAATGTATCAGAATTCTTTATTTCATGAGTCTGTCTGAAAAGTCTCAGAACTTAGATTATTTTTCCATCTTTACGGACTTGTGGACTCACGAATGCATAATTCTTCCTTTCATAAGTCCGCTCGAAAAGTCCCGACACTTAGCCATTTTTCCATCTTCGCAGACTTGCAGACTCATAGATTCACAGACTCACAGAATCACCGACTTGCAGACTCACGAAAGCATAATTCTTCTTTTCATAAGTCCATCCGAAAAGTCCCAACACTTAGCCATTTTTCCATCTTCGCGGACTTACGGACTCACAGACTCGTAATCTTGTATCCGCGAGATTATGCCTCTAGCGCTAGCTCTTCGATGCTATCCTCCATATGAACGAAGGATGTGACCAATTGCTACAAAAATGGGCGCTTAAACTGAAACTTCAACAATACATCGAATCAACGGTCATGATTTAATCTCATTGTGAGATCTATGGCTCACGCAATTCAACACGACAGTTCATTAACTCCTTCACTGAGACGAAGGATGTGACCAAGTGCTGCACAAATGGGCGCTTAAACTGAAACTTCAGCATTGCCCCGAATCAACGATCATGATTTAATCTCATTGTGAGATCTATGGCTCGCGTGTTTCAACACGACAGTTCGTTAACAACTTCACTGAGCGCATAGATCTTAGCTTGACACGTCGCCGAAAGAATGGACGGTCCAGATTAATAGCGTGCGACCTCCTTGTGATTAACATCCTTACAACTTCAAATGCGCTTTCTCTCTCCTTCGTTGATCGATGTCCTCGATGGATGGTTGGATATCCACTTCTCACAACTATGGTGAATCCTGGTTGCCTCCAAGCCTTGATGATCAACGACTCTGGATTAATCATTAGTTGTGATGGACGACTAAGGTTGTTCGGCTCTTCGACGTCTAACACGTCCTCCTATATCCTTGAATCTCTCGGAGTTTCGAAGTCTTGAAGTTCTGCAATTCTTCGCCATGTACTTCGACGCTTAACGCACCAACGTGTCAAATCTCCCAGAGCCAGACTTCGTCGAAATACTTACGTTGTCCTTCCACTAGTTGATCGAACGGTTGTGAAGAGATCCCCATGGATCCTTGATCAACGGTCCTTGTTGCTCCCGAATTTATCCCCTTGATCTGACGGTTAATGTATAGCTTATTATATCCTTCCACTATACCCGATCTAACGGTCGAGAGATATCCCGAAGGATCCTCAGATCAACGACTATCGTCACTTCGCGACTTCGGCGTTCCGGGATCCCAACCGTTAAAAAATATTCCGTGCCCGCAGTGGTCAACGTCGAATGACCGTAACTTGCATTTGACGATTAGGAAGGGTCCTTAGATCGACGGGTCGCGTTACGTCGCGACTTTGCATCCCTTACAAGTCTTAACCCATTTAATTCATGAAGGTTTACCTACCGGAAAGGTCATTAAGGTAGGGATGACCCCTCATTGTCGGTCAACATTATTGCTTACCCTGCCCTTCCACTAGGATTGATCTAACGATGGAGTATGGTCCCGAAGGTCCTTAGATCTATGGCCCATGTTACTTCGCGACTTCGACATTTGAGAGTTTTGAACATTTAACGCCTTTTCACTCCCGAATTGAGTCAACGCCGAAATTGACCGTGACATATATCCAACGGTTAGGAAAGATCCCAAGGTTTCTTGGATCGACGGCTCGTGTTACTTCGCAGTCGAAAAATTGGTTAGAGTTTAATGATTAGGTGGATCCCACTATAACTMATAAGAAACCGCCAGTTTTCGGTCAACTATCCGATCACCGTTCCAACTGTTTGCCTTCAGCGAGATTTGGTTGTTGTAAAGTTCTAACATCCCGGAGCTCTGAACCTCCAAATTCTCGAAGCTCAKAAGACTTAGCTCCTTTTTAGCATAGCGCAGGGTTCCAGGACCCTGGTCATATGGAAATTTGACAAGCCCCAAGGGGCTACACTCTTAAATCGCATCTGAGATTTGGTTAAGTCCATGGACTCGAGCCTCAAGTCACTTGGATGAGAAAAAAGGTTGAATTCCTTAAGAATTTTTAAATTTAACACGATGAATCTCGGTCATCCATTATGGGATCAAACATGATCTTAGCTGACAATTCTCCAAACTGTTTGTAACTCTTCAGGCGGCCATGAAAACTCGAATTTCACTCACGAAATTTGGGGATTTCTCTCTAAAATCTCTAATTTTCCCCCAAATCAGCCATAGACAAGATATGCAATAGCGAATTTCAAGAATTCACAGCCATCTTGGCTGGTACAAGCCCGTTGTTTGAACCATAATCTCTAATACCATAATGTAACGTCTCCAACCCATCTGAGCGACATTACAATGCAGAATACTCTTAAAAACATTTTTTTTGTTAACTACTTAACTATTTTAATGTTAGCCGATTTCCTGTAGCTTTCCGCTACAAACTAAAACAGATTTAGCTACTATCTTTAACGACAAAACAGAAGCATTCACAACATGTTATTAATCATCATGAAATGCAATGAACAACTCATTACAACATCATATAAATCCTTCTCATTTACACAGAGTTCGTGCATAACAATTAAACACATCATTTAACACAATAGCAAGATAAAACACTTATCTTTTCACAACAATTGTGTAACCAGCTACTTGAGACAGAAGTTCCACCCAACCATAGACTAATTGTTCCAAATCTCAACAGCCAGTCACCCTCGAGCTGACACTAG
>JASDQU010033991.1:0-17326 GCA_032191745.1 Picea mariana | reverse complement strand
AAGGATGCAACCTAGGAGTGCGAGGATGCTATGCAAGTAGAGTATCCACATCTTTTTAATTTTTTTTGAAAATTTATATGTACATGTGTATATGATGCACTAAGGACAATGCATAAATAAGGGGGAGGGGAATGCAATGTACTTGATCTGAACCCTTTGTAAATGGAAAATATAGGCTTGTGAGTCATGGTACCAATTGTAAATGTAAATGCACATTTAGGCTGGTGATCTATTGGCATTAAGTTTTTATGTTGTGTGCACCTGAGTATTGTGCGGACAATTGTTATCAAAGACATGGTGCACATATTTCATAGTGTTGTGTGCACATGGGTAAGTGAACACATTTCACAGTGTTGCACACACTTGGGTAAGTGCACGGGAATGAATTGGGAGTGTGCACAAAGCTGAGTTATATATATATATATATATATATATATATATATATATATATATATATATATATATATGGTTGTATATGTATTGAGGCCAGAGTTGTGATGTGATTATGAGGCTAGTGATACAGGATGCAAATAGGTCAGTGTGTCTATCCATGTACATATAATCTCAATTATTAATATAATATTACATTACTGTGTGCAGAAAGATTCAAATGAAAAGAGATGGGGGGATGACTCCACTAGAAAAGGGAAAAGG
This sequence comes from Picea mariana, assembly GCA_032191745.1. Lineage (NCBI taxonomy): Eukaryota > Viridiplantae > Streptophyta > Pinopsida > Pinales > Pinaceae > Picea > Picea mariana. The sequence goes on along the minus strand of JASDQU010033991.1, from coordinate 16,672 downwards.
GGGCGAGACGTAAGTATTAGGGGAATATTTTATAATATTTATAGAAAAGTTTAATGTTGGATAATTATTTTATCCTAAGTTCCCAGGGTTGGAAATGAGTCACCAAGTGGCTTATGCTACTTCTAAAGGTGACGAATGTCAAGTTGAAAGAATGCAATATATATTGTTGTCCTTAGTGTATTTTGAAGGACGATTCAAGGATTATTCATGATTGACTCTCATGTGTAGAAGGGGTCAGGTCATGGAAAAGGATGACTATTACCTTATCTTCAAAAAGAAACTTGTAAGGAGTCGTGGTGTTGTAATAAATAAAAAAATTGTAGAAGAAGCGGGTTGCCAGACTCGCGAGAAATCTCTGTAGGTGAGATATTTTCTATTGAAAAAGTGGGTTGTCAAACCCATGAGCATACTCTCTAGGTGAGAGTTTTGCTAAGAATTGTTCCCTGGTGCATTGGACATTAGTCGTAGAGCTCAAAAACTTCCTTTCCATCATGTTTTTGGTAAACCTGAAAGGGAAGTGGGGCAGCCAAGGGATTGTTGAGCAGAGAAGAGGAACACTTCTCTTAGTGTGACAAGTGCGTGGGGAATGAGGGACTGTGGGTTAGTTGCAGTAACTGGCATCTAGGACTAAGCAATTTTGTTGAGAATTAGACCTTGTCCTATCACTAGGAACCCCTTTTCCCTAGTGGACTTAAGCCACAACTCAGGGGTGAACTTTTGCTGAAAGATTATGAGTAACAAAGTCTATGGTTGGGAGGAACGTCTAATTTTTGCCCATAGTTGGTGACTTTCATAAAAGATAAGTGTTATTTATGTGCTTGTATTATTTATTGTATGATTATTTATTTATGTTTGAAACGGGTTAATTCTTGTATGTTGTTTCATATAAGTATTTGTTGTTATCCTATTTAATGATGCTTTCACATGTAACTGTGGTGATGGTAGTCATTATATTAGTTGTTCATGAGTCTGACAATTGTTGATAATTTTCATGTTAAAGTTATCCTTTGATATTGTTCATGAGTCTCTGAGGCAAGTATTGAATGGTCGGGTGTGCATGAAAGTAGCATGTGTGCACATGGGGATAGAATTTGTGTGTACACACAGGGAATTAGACCATGTGTACGAGGAAATAAGAATTGTCCTGTGATGCCAGGGTGGTTGTGCACACAGTTATATTGTATGATCAGTGTCCTCATGTGTAGTTGTTTTAGTTACTTCAATTGTATAAAGTTGTGTTTAAAGAAGAAATTTAGTGTGGTGTGACTCAGTTTGAGGTTGAGCATAATGCTTCAAGTGATACTACATATACTAGTGTTTAACATAGAATTTGTGAAATGGATTTTTGGAGTAGCATGGCCCAGTAGTATGTTGGGGATGTTATAGTTTGGTTGATTCTAAGCTACAAAAGTTGAGGTTGTGTGACATGGCCCAGCCTGGGGTGGTGGGGTACGTTACACTCTTGAACATCCTCAATGGCTTCAAGTTCAGTATTCCTTTGTTCCAATGCATACCATCTACTCAATGCAATCTTTGAACCTAAGAAATGTCTCTTATAGTATTCTATCGACTCCCACAAAGTCAAGGTGGGAGAAGAAATATGTCTTTAAATTCTTCATAGAAGAATATTTGGTGATGAGGGTCCCATCTATCGAAAATATCTATGTAAATATATACACCCCATTGGGGTAAATTCACATGGATAGTTTATTTAACAATTGTCTCCATACTTTGCGACCCCTCAACAATTTCTTCAAAAATTGTTTCACAGATCATTTATATGTTTTATTCTTTTAGAAAATTATATTTTCTACAATGTAGCCTTGTTATATAATGTCTTTTCAACATTATAGAAACCCACAAGGTGTTGGGAACATTAAATAACACTAATGACTTTGAAATCTTTTCCACCACTCTTTCCAGGTTGTGAAAAATAAAAATAAAATTAAAATCGATGGCACAATGTAAATCACAATGTATGAAAAAACAAAGCTTGATACTAGTCATAATCTATAGAAAAATAAAACTATTTCTATTAAATGAATTAAGAAAAACTATGTACAATTGAATATTGATATGGACAAGATCACAATATATGTAAATATTATATATTTTCTCCAAAGTATATCAGTATATATGTGCTCTTAGCTAGCAAATCTTCTCTCTTCTCATCTCTTTCTCCCCCCTCCCTGTGCACCCAGTTGTAAGGTTGACCTTCGCACCCAGCTGAAGATATTACAATACCATAAGGCTCTCACACTTAGCACTTCTCTCTCCCGCAACAATAATCTCTCACAACATACAAAAAACTAGATCGATACTAGTAACAGTGATACAAAAATAGCCCAACCCAGGTCCTCTTGACCTTTATTTATACACTACAATAGCTCACTAATACCCTTAGGCTGAAACCTAGGTGTCAAAATTCTAGATACCAAAACCCTAGGTGTCTAAAACCCTAGGTCAACTTGACCCACGTTTTCAGGGCTTCATCGGCATCTCTCTCCAAAGCATCTAATGATGGCTTCTTCCACTTGATGAGTTGTCCACGATCCTTCTTTCTTGTTGATCTGTAATCCTCGATATCATCATTCAACGGCTTTCTTCCTTGAACTTCACTCCATCTTTTCTTCTCTTTTTCTCACTTCAACCCAATAACAGTTACTGTTCCTTTTGCAAAGTTCACATTTTACCTTTTCTTCCTTGTTCTTCACTTACTTCCATAACCAAGGGCCAAAAATCCCTCAACACTCACTTGTGACTCGTCCCGAGGAACTTTAGATCTAATTCTTCTGTTTTACTTTGACTTCAGACTGCGCAGTGCAGCCTCTAATTTATGTTTTATGCCTCCTCTCCTTCCTTGTGCAGACTGTCTTTTCTATGTCTAGTACCCAGTTTCAATTGCACCTGTGTTAAGAACCAAATATCAATATAGCATAGAAAAACCTCAGAAAAAGTACTCAACGCCTTGAAAAAGAGATAATTTCAGATAATAAGCCTCTTCAAGGGGGCAACCTCCTTTTACCCCACATAAATGTTCAATTACAAGATGATTCAAAATGAAAATGTCTCCTTGGTATATATAGGAGACTAGGAGGTATAATTACAACTAATGGCCTAAAGCTGACATAAATAAAATAACATTACTAATATAATATGCCCCAATTAAGGGGTAATGAGCCAATATTAGGGCTTAACAACCTGGTACCTAGACCCTTTTCCTTCATATTTCTACTGAGAGCTACGAGGCAGCTGGCTATCATAATACAACTTCAGTCAGATCCCATTCACTAATCTTTCCTTCCATTCTCCCTTCAAGGTCTTCAACTGCGCAACTCCTCCTTCTGTAACATAAGCAACCTCATATGGCCCAAGCCAATGTGTTCTAAACTTCCCAGGATTCTTGATGAACTTACTGTCATATACCAGTACTAGATCACCTTGCTTAAATGCCTTCTTATTGATGTGCATGTCATGATAGGCCTCTCTCTTTCCTTTTGTACCTGCTAATGAAATCATGCAACAAATATGTCTTCTTCCAACGCAACCAACTATGCAAGCCTCTCTTGAATAGTGCCAGTGTCATCCATATCAGTGAACTTGGTTGGAAACAAGTCCTGATATTTATGTAATAATTCTGTGATCTTGTCAATGGTAGCAGCATCCCAATAATCTCCAACATTAGCAAGCTTCAGGGTCTGTTTTGTTCCAATATTGACCTTCTTAATCTTGATTGGTTGTCCACTGAATGGTAACTCAACTCCTGGTCCTTCCACATATCTTTGGCCTTTTGTTTCTGTAATGTTCACCTTTCTTGGATCATTGTCTTCATCAACATTGATGTTGTAACAACCTTGCACTTTTTGTAGAGGCACAGTCTATTCATCCTCGTCTTGCTTCAAAGGGAGGCTAGAGGCCTCCTCAAATACTTTCTATCTAACAACCTTTAGTGCTTGATCTAATGAAGGATATTGACTTTCAAATAAGAAGGTGGTTACAAAATTCTGAGTCATACCTTTCCAATCTGTAGTGATGAGGCGCAACTCTGCTTGAAGGTACTAGTTGATAGGTGTCGTGTCCAGTGTGTTGATGAATTTGTGCACCCATTGTTCGTGAGGAACGTTGCTCCAGGCTTCCTCACAGCTTCGCACATGGTCCTTTGGGCAGCTTTGACCTGTGTACCAAACTTCGCAGCTTTCTACTTGTGTTGAGAGCCATGATGTCATCAAGGTACGACATTGTACCCATTCTGTAATGTTTTTTTTGTGTGTCCCCCACCATCTTGTTGGGGTTGCTTTCAGGGCCTCATCCATCGCCAACAATATTTTTCACATTGGTATTCTTTCTTCAAAGTCCAACAAGAAGGTTTCTAAAGGATTTAGACCATCAAAGGTGGGTAAGTTACTTACTGTTGTGTCGATCTAGCGAAATTCTCTGGTTAATCTAGCACATCTTCTTGTAGATACTTCGTACATCTTATTCTTCCAATTCTCTAGTTCTTCTTCTGAGTTTGATGAACATGTGTTATCACTTCACTAGCTTAGGTTTCTATCGGTCGTAGGATTAATGTAATCCTATTGTTTGACTATTAATTTGTATATATTTTCCAGTTCATATGTGCGGTCTTCTTCTCTGATGGGCTCTGGATCTAAGGGTGCAATGACCCTAAGTCCATCTTTTTCAAATTTCATACGTCTTTTCTTTAAATCAACCACAGTGGAATTATTGAAGGCCCAATCAATTCCTAACAGTGCAGGGTAAGGGCAGTTGTCATCAACTATCTTAATTACCTCAAAATCTGCAAATGTTCTGACTTGTCCATAGGGACATGTTCCAGTCTGCCAAAGGGGCTTAAAGCCTGCTAATTATCCATCCTGAGCCTGATAGGGGAATAGATCAGCCTAGGTTTTCCCATTAGTGCCCAAGTTTGCTTCGTCATGACATTGACCTCCAACCCTAAGTTGAGGACCACATAATCTATATCATATTCACATATTTGAGCATTCAAATGTGATTCCTTATTTTCCCTTCTCTTCTTACCGATTTGATGTACTGCCCTATTTAGTAACAGGTCTATCTTTCCTAGCTCATACTGTCTGATTAAAGTTTGTAGTTCTTGTACAACGCTTTCATCTCGAATCAACTTAATACAAGTATATAGAAATTCCATGAGCTTGCTTACCTCTTTGCCTTCTTTTGGCGAAGTAGACTGATCAAACTCCAGAGGCATTCCATATTCTCTTACTTCTGGTCTTGTTTTTGATGAAGAACCTCGCTCTCCTTTGAACTCTTTTCTTTCTTCCTAAAATGTTTTTTCTTTCTTTCTTTGCATAAAAGGTTTGGGTATTCTCTGCATCTTTCCTAATTCCTTAATCGTATGTAGTCTTCCCTTGGGTCATTTTGTCATCTCCTGTAACAACGCCCCCTCTAGTAATAACAATGACTCTAGGGTCTTCTCTGTGAGGTTCATCTTTGATCAACTATATCTACGGGTTCTGCTGAGGTCCTCATTTCTCCTGAAGTTTAGCCAGCAATGCTGGAAATTCCTCGATAACGTGTTCGAAGGAGTTGCAGTAGCTACAAGTGGTACAAGGGTTCTGACAATCCCTTGCCAAGTGTCCTGGTTGTGCACAGTTATAACCGATTATCTTTCCTTGACCTCGACCCATTCCTCCTCCTCGTCCTCTTCCTCTGAATCCACCATGAGGATTGAAGTTTCCTCTCCCAGGGGAGTTATACTGCGTAGTGTTTCCTTCTTGTCGTACTTTTCCTTGAATCTTGTATATGTCTCTTGACCTTTCATGCATGATATCATAAGCCCTACAATCCCTATCATCATGTCCCATGGACTTACAGAACGTGCAATACAAATTTGTGGGTGTCTGAACATATTTTTTCATGTAACAACACTCACCAGTACGATGTTTATTTCGGCATACCTCGCACCAGGGTAAGGTGACTTGCTTCAAAGGACTTAGAGCTCCAGAGGCCAAGTATTCATGGAATAGGGGACAATTTACCTTGTCATGGCCCTCAAATCTTCATATGACACACTAGATGTATTCTCTTTTATCTTTTCCCTTGTCTTTCTTCATATCTTCGACCTGCAAAGACAAACTAGTCAGCTAACTCAAGATTTGACACATACCTGAGCTGGATTCTCCCATAGGGGTTGATTCTAACTTCATGACGATATCCAACGCCTCATCTTGTGAAGAAATCATCTAATGCATCAGAGGAACTCTGATGTGTGGTAAGAGGGCATCAATGAACCATTCCTTATTCTGCTCATCTGGGATCTGAAAAGTCAATCGGCCTATTAAGGTCTTGAATCTTTGATCGAACTCCCAAACAGGTTCAGCTACCTTCTGCTTGATCTCTTTCAGCTCTGTAATACATTGTGACTCTAATTTTGGTTTCTTGAACTCTACAATCAATGCATTCTTGATCTCATTTAGCAGCTTAGGTTGTGCAAGTCTTTGGACAAGCTTCATGTACCAGCTCAGTGTGTGGTCTCTTAGGGTAGTGCTAAACTAGGTTCTTTTGACAGCTTCGTCGGTGAAATTTTTGATATTCCATACAGCTTCACATAGGAACTAGTGTTGATCAGGATCTTTAGATCCATCTCCCCTAAAGATAGGGAGTCTCATCTCATCTGCCATAGATATTCCTAGGTTTCCTGTCTGAGTATGTGGTGGACTACTAGTAATAGTACTCTGAACGGTCTGGTAACTTTGATTGCTTTGATTTCTTAATGTTGTTGAACCAACAGGAGTATTAATAGTACTTACTTGAATATTTTGCATAGTTCCTAAGGTTTCTGGCTCATCCCAGCGAAGCTCTTCGGCTTCCTCTTCCTCTTCCCTAGCAGGTTCTGAATGCTCTTCGTCGGTCAGGTCTGCTTCTTCTCCACTGTAGAAACCCTCATCTCCATAGTTCTTCTTGAACAGGTTCACAAGATGAAGTTCTCTAAATGCTCTCCCACTACGTGTATGTCCAGCCTCTTTGTCCCTGTCGCTGTCCAAATTCCTGAACATTAACTTCTCCAAATCCAATCACTCTACTGTATCTTCAGGATGGTCTTTTCATGCAATAGAATCTTGATTCTCAACTTCATAAAATGTAAAAAATTTCCTCTGGGTCCCTTGAAAAAATATCTCTCGGCCTGGTTGTATGACTCTACTCTGTCAACATCAAACTCGGTGATGTAGCCTCCAATGGTGTTATCAAACCAGTGATCCACTGCTCTCGACATGACGTTATCAACTCTCTTGACCTTCTTGATCAGCGCCAATGTCCAAACTATAGGAGGTCTAGATGTGACTTCAAACTGGGTATCTACCAACCTGGATAACCACTCATATAGTTCTTGATGGATTCCTCCAAAGAATATCCCGTGTGTATCAGTGAAAATATGTCTCTCCAACCAATACTCTGTACTAATATTAGGGTTCTTGTTATGGGCTTCAGCTAAGTCCTCTTCTTAATCCTCTATCCACTTTTGAATCTCTCTCTTTGATGGGAACCACCTTGGCATTCCCTCACAAAGATTCTGGTCCTAGCAACAGAACCATTTGTTGGCACAGGGGAAGATCTAGGGTTCAACTCTAGGAGAGCACCAATAAGCACTAACTACTAGTCGTTTCGGCTACACCTGTGAAGCAGATGCAGTCTCACCCGGAGCAGCTATGGGGGGTTGCAGAACAGAGATGTCTACAACCAGGGGAAATATCAAGTGGATCAAATACCAGAACAATACAACATGCCTATATCACTTATCAACTTAGATTTACTCCATACATATTTCAGATCTACCACAACAATGCAATAATAGTATATCAAGACAAATAACACAGCATCAATCACACACACAAGACAAATATATGTGGTTCATCCTCTCTCTAGGGTTACGTCCATAGAACTTTGCTTTATGATATATCAAGATGAAATAATACAGTTCTGATCTGCGCTCTTAGCTAGCAGATCTTCTCTCTTCTTCTCTCTTTCTCCCCCCTCCCTGCACACCTAGATGTAGGGTTGACCTTTGCACCCAGCTGAAGATCTTACAATACAAGAAGGCTCTCCCACTTAGCACTTCTCTCTCCCACAACAATAATCTCTCACAACATACCAACAACTAGATCGATACTAGTAATAGTGACACAACAACAACCCAACCTAGGTCCTCTTGACCTTTATTTATACATTACAATAGCTCACTGATACCCTTAGGCCGAAACCTAGGTGTCAAAACCCTAGATACCAAAATCCTAGGTGTCTAAAACCCTAAGTCAACTTAACCCACGTTTTCAGGGCTTCGCAAGCCTGTATTTCCTTCCTTCTCGCGCGGTGCTCCAAAGCATCTGATGATGGCTTCTTCCACTTGCTGAGCTATCCACGATCCTTCTTTCTTGTTGATCTATCATCCTTGTCTCCTCATTCAACGACTTGCTTCCTCAAACTTTGCTCCATCTTTTCTACTCTTTTTCTCACTTCGACCCAATAACAGTCACTATGCCTTCTGCGAAGTTCGCATTTTTCCTTTTCTTCCTTGTTCTTCACTTACTTCCATAACCAAGGGCCAACACTAACCCTATTCCCCCACTAATTCTATTTAAAGACGTCCCCACCCTCCATTTCACTCACTCAATGCATTTGATCAATTTGGAATTTTTGAGTTGAGTTTCTTGCGTTGATTTGGAGAGATACATGATATGAAAATTGTTGTTTGATGGGTGCCTCAAGGGCCATGGGAATAAATAAGGAACCCCATTTTTTATTCTATTCATTTCAAGGATGTAGATGACAAGAATTCAAATGATTATCTCATATGATTAGATTGTATATTCTAGTGTCTAGACTATAGTTATCAATTATTACTACGTTTATTTTTGGACTTTAAAGGCCTTTTTTTTAAGTTATAATTCCATTACCTTCTATTCACTGAAAATAAAACAATACAAAGTCTTGGACTTGATGCCAGAGTTTCCAGAGGAAACTGGCTATGGCATCAGAGTTTGAGCTTCAAAAAAAGTGCATGGATGGCCAAAAATTGAAATGTTCCCATATAATGTATTGTCTATGAACTGAAACAAATTGAAAAGACAGGAAATAGAAACTAATATAATGAGGAGATCCATGAAAAATAGCTGAGATTCCATCATTCTTCAAGAGCAAAGTCTTCTCCATGATGTTCAGAAAGAACCGACCATATTGGAACAATTACACTCTACTACGAGTCGGTGAGCTGGTGATATGGTTCTCCAATCCAAATATCAACTCGCTTCTGATGATATTTTATCTCTTCCATATCCCTGCAAAGGTAAAAAAAGAGTTGCAACTGGTCATCAGATAAGTGAATGGGCCACTCTTTCATGCTTTGCATAAGGAGTCACTCGCTTTGTTGCAGATTATTGTTATTCTCTTAATCCGTGTGGTCCTCCACATTGATTTCTTTGTTCGCCTCATTCTCGTCATGGGTTCTCTCGAGATATTCCTCGTGAATTTGAGAAATCTCTTCCTCGACAATAACATAGCCTCATCATTCTTCCTCCAATTGAACCCCAGTAGAATTCCCTTCTTCCTCCTAATAATCCATTGAATGTAATAGCCTCATCATTCTTCCTCCAATTGAACCCTAGTAGAATTCCCTTCTTCCTCATTCTCGTCATGTATTCTCTCAGGAGATTCCTCATGAATTTGAGAAATCTCTTCCTCGACAATAACATAGCCTCATAATTCTTCCTCCAATTGAACCCCAGTAGAATTCCCTTCTTGAATGTAGTTTGAATATGAGCTACACGAGGAAGGACAAAGGAGACAGGAGACGCCGTCTATTGTAGACACTTCTAATAGTGTCGCTACCAAGATTTTACTTTTCCCACTCACGAGGCATGTTTCCTAAAAAAAACGCAGAACTAGAAAGAAGATGAGCGGTTGTACAGAACCCGTGGGAACCAACATCCACGCACCCGAAAATGGATGTAGATGATCACTATTTGAAAACAGTGGAATGGATTGAAGAGCCTTGCACAAACCTTTGTAATGAAAAAATTATCTGTCTCCCAGAGCATTGAAACCATCCATAACTACTGCATTAATCTCACGCAAGCTATCAATACAAGATATGAGGATTTGGGTCATCACTGTACCCACAAAATCAAATATCTACAAAGAATGTCCTGCGAGGGAGTTAAGAGACTTGAGGACCACCCGACTTGGGAAGAGCACACAGAACCAGGTGGAAATTTGCAGGTGTCATCAGTGTCTCATAATGCATGTGGAATTAAGACTCTAAAGGCCTTTTAGAGCTTTTGTATTGATGTATTTTGGTTTAGATATTGATTTCACTCTATGTTATATTTATTATATGCACCCTTACTTGTTATATACATGAGAAATTTTTTGTATTTGTGTAGGATGGTTTGGATTCATATGGATGCACAAGAATATATATATATATATATATATATATAATTCAAAATTTCAATATTTTATGTATGTTTTGGTTTATGGTTTTGTGGTTTGGTTTTTTTTCCAATTTTTGTTTGGTTTCGATTTGGTTTTCATTTTGGGGTTCAATTGATTCGATGGATAGTCCAATTTCGATAACAATGGTTTAGATATTGTAGGATGGGTTTATATAGAAACATGATAAAAACCAAGTGAGTATTTTACAAATTTCAAAGAAAGATCTCATGATTTTGTTTATTGACCCCAAAACTAGTTTACACCCTCCTATGACAAAGAAAAATATTTGCATGGACTAGTGCACATACCATCCCATATTAAATAATTGGATGGATATTGCACAAACCTCCCTACAATAATAGAGAGGTGGAATTATATTTCCTTGGAAAATTATGGGCCAAATTTATTTTAGGTCACCATGTCAACTACTTTGACATTGGTGAATTCCAAGGGGTGGGTTGTGGGTCTACAAAAGATCAAGAAAATGCTAGGTGTGACACATTAATAGGGCCTCAACCTCCTAGGTAGAGGCCTACTCCCCTTTCCCAATATATTTCAATTTCAAATAACATTTATCAATCCCAAACCTTGATTTCCACCTTGACTCATAGCTTACTATTATACATTTATTTTCCACTTGATCACTTGATGGGAATCATCTCGAGGTTAGCAGTCTGAGACACTAAATCATGCCATTTTTACCTCGAGTACACACCACCTTTTTTCCCAGTCACAGGTTGTCCCTTTATACCTTGTGACCAAAATTGATGGTCGCTCCTTGTCCTCTTACAAAGTGCGATCGGTCACATTCTGGAAGAATGCAGGGCATGACCGGGTTTGTTACTCCTCAATTTTAATTATTTACCAGAGATGAGATGAAAGCTCGTATTTTTCATAATCCGACCTCGAGAATCCTTATATATTGAGTGCCTAAGACTTATCCTTCATCTTATCTCCATTATCCTATATATTGAGGGTCTCTCATGGGAAAAAGGGGGAGAAAAAGAGAAAGTAAGTTTATAATGTCAGATTAATCAYGAAGCTTGGGTAAGGAGTTTGGATAGAGCTTCATTATGCTATTAGAATGTAASTTGTAAATTGTTTCATTTTATCAATAGAAGATGCATGTGACTTTCCCCCTTATTTGATTGTGTATGATTATCATTATCTTTGAAGAAAATTAGGATTTTCATATTATATCATTAGGTATATAATAAATCTACACATGATACGTTTGATCTTKTRAAAGGAGTTTGTTTATGTCTTCATGTGTGCAGATCAACGTTGACAAGAGAAAAGGACATCTTCGAGAAAGCAAACAACAAAGGAGCGTGTAGGAACAATCGTCAGGTGACAGGGTAATCCCTTTATCCCATTCATTTATAGGTCATTTCCATGTATGATTTAGATATAGTAAGGTCCACCATTTGTATCTCTATTATGTCTTAGGTCTAGAGAGAGCCTAAGGGAGACAACTCATGCARGGTGCACTTATCCTACAACAGTTTGGCAAATCCACTGGGGAAGTTTATTTATTTTTCTTCYTGAAATTTTAAATTCATATTCTCAACATCCTTGCCTATTTTAAGCCTCAATTTTGATTTTCATTTTTCCCATAAGTATTTTTCGAGTTTGTTTGAAAGTGTTCAGTTCCAAATCCGATACATCTTCCTTATATCTTTTATTTTTCGCACTTGTATGATCGTGATCACGGTCTTCCTTTGAAAACAGGGAAACCACCCCAATTTTGGTCATGTGTTGCTCCATTACAGAACGCGACCACCTAGAAATCACACTGAGATTTGAAACCAGTGTGTGGGGTCACGAGTCCCTCCACGTGCATAGCACAACCAGTCACTTTGTCTTAACTTTAAATTCATGACCATCCACTAAAAATATTTTTTTGAAGGAACACCCTTCAAATCTAATCCAAATCTGGTTTTTGTCTTTTCTTACAGTATCATGGGTCTTGCTTAGATCTGTTCCAGCAATCATTCAACAAATTTTTCAAGTCATTTGAAAACTTTTTTTTTACCATTAAAAGCTTGAGTTTTTTGCGTTGAAGACATCCTTGTGATTGAATCTTTTATTCCTCGGGTGTTTTCTTTATTCATTTTCTTTAGCTTTTGATTTCTTTGCAAGTATCATTGAATCCTTTCATTTTGATTGAAAGTGAAAATGAAAAGTAATTGCACTCCAGTTAGTGGGTGGAGCATGTTTGAGCTTGCATTTTAAAGCGAAGTAAATTTCATTTAAAAACAATTCCCCCCCTCATGGTCAGGGGGTAGCCAAGAATCGTGTATTCTACAGTTTATTTGACTCTTTATTCATGTTTCTTTCAAAGATTAGTTCATGTTTCTTGCATTAAATGTTACACTTGTTTATTTGCTTGAGATCTCTTGATCCTTTCTATAGAGTCTCTTTTGAGTTTTCATGCAATTTGGAAAGAAGAAAACAAAAGTTTTACATCCTACTTTCATAGGTGGAGTGTTTTTGGTACATATTTTAGATCTTGACTTTGTTTTGGGATTTCAAAGACATTAAATTGATAGTTTGGCATTTCAAATTGTCTCCATTTGATAAAGTAAAAGTGAAATTTGCATGCTATTGGGTTTTTATTTACATTAAGAAGAAAAATATCTATAATCCTTCCCTCAGATAAAATTCATTGAAAGAGAAATATTTGCATCTCATTCGTTCTGCATGGTTTTGGACTCAAGTCATGACATCATTAGTTGCATCTTCGTACACCCTTTTGAGTAAGGAAAATCCATTAAAAATAACCAACATGCTTAATAAAATTGATTAGACATTTTTCATTTTATAGCACACCAATAGTAGTGTAAGGATAGGGCCTTTGGATTAAGGTGAAGTGATTAAATTCTCCAAGGCCGCTAAACCAAACTAGGACAATTAATGAGTGAAAATATATTAGTAACAAAATCAGTTCTAGGAAAGATCAACTCACATGTGAGTTAAGCACTAGGTCAAGATAAGAAAGTGGTTGAGATACCCCCTCTCCATTTGCTTGGTGGGACTACTTCGTGTATTGGGGATTTCAAGAAGTGGATGTCCCAAGTGTAACTCCAACATTCTCAAAATTTTGGGTGCTAGGATTTCACCTGGCATTCCCCACCCACATGATAGTCTTGACTAACGATTGTTCCTCCCGACTGCATTTTTGTAAAGTGGTAACCTTAATGAATTCTCCTAGGCATCCACATAGGTGACTACAAGGAGGATTCCTTGTGGTACCTTCAACAAACATTCAATCTCAGCTTCGGTGAACTGGGAGGGTATTTTCTTGTAGGCTCTTACTTGCACCTTGGGGAAATGTTGTGTGAAGATTATTGTAATTGTTGATCATATATTCATTAACGAATTGATATCCTATCTTTGAAATATCCTTTCACTTGCTATTTTCTTGGTTGATTACCTTTAGATTTATTAGGGGTGTATTATTTTGACATTCGTAGTTGTCCCTAAGGATCGATATTTCTATTATACTTTCACTGTGACCGACCAAGGTCTCCAAATATATGAGAGAATGCAAGGATTGGAACCTGAAGAACATGATCTTCCACACAACCCTTCAAATGAAGGAACTATTAATGAAGAGGTTGCTTCTGAAATTGGGAGTGTAGCTCCCCTGAGTGACGATCCTAAAGGGGAGGTCAAAATCATTGTGTAAGGATTTGTTCCTCTTGCAAATCCCCCTTTTAATGGTCCTTATAACCCCCTACTTGTTGAGCTTCCTTCAACAAGTTTTATTGATTATTTTTATTCTGACCACTTACCACCCGATATGTACAATAGGAGATCTTCTAGAATGCATGCAACAACATCTAACTATACAGATGGAATATTGACACCCCCACTTGATCCTGAGATAGCTTCTCTAGCACACATCACTACTCCTAACACTTCTCCTTTATAGGGAACATCATTAACTCAGGTTTCTCCATCACAACTACTCGTGAACATAAATCCTTTCACACATGGATTGATTTTTTTTTTCTCCACCTTGGCTGCATATATGTTCACACCAAGTAATTTTCTTGGGCATTCTATACATTTTCCCTCTAGTCAGGTTTCCAACAGTGCTACTACCTCGAGCCCTGCAACAAGTAGCTTATTTTTTCACCCTCCCGGTTAAGTAGATAATCCAATAAAATTCACACCAATTGTTCATCCTACACAAACTGTTGAGATGGGAAGTTAGTCTATACCTCCCATCGGGGGGGAATTCCAACTAGGGGGGAAACCTCAACTGCAGGGCCCTCTTCAACATGGGGGAAACAACCACCTTTGGGGAAACAACCAGCTGAGGAGAAACCCTCAACTATAGGGAAATTTTTAACATGGGGGAAACAAGCAGCTAGGAGGAAACCTTCAAGTGTGGTGAAAAAACCAACATGGGGGAAACAACCACCTTGAGGGAAACAACCAGCTAGGGGGAAACAACCAATTTGGGGTCAATCCCTTAATAGAAACCATCCAGGACAATTCCTTATTGGAAACCTACCTCAAACCCGGGGTAGATCATTTCGACAGGCCCTACAAGGATTTATACTAGCCTACTATATTCAAGAGTTGTAAACACTCGGTGGGGTCAACCTAATCTGATGTGTATCCCTTTGCAAGGATATTGTCCCACTCAAAACATGAACCCCATGCTTCCTACTCCCAAACCCCTTCAAAAAAAGTATATGGCAGGACCACCAGGTGTTACAATGCCATCACAACCTGTATATGGTCCTATTGGTACCTTGATGCCACATCTGCACTACCAGGATTCACAACCAAACCAACAAAAAAAAAAATTGGCTACATTAGATCTGTCAGATTTTTCATGTTTGACCAATGATCTCATATAGCATGCCCCATTCTAGCCACCCATCCCTTAAAAACTACCCTTTGTCATCCTAAAAGTCGACGGGAAACCTGGAAATGATCCTAACAACCTGTTGACAAGTGTTTATGACACACCGTCAACRRGAAGGATATATCCAGACCGTGGTTGTCTATTTAACCCAAKTCCTTTGGTATGATCTAACTTGATGGGTGTTATGGATCTGTTAGCCAACTAGAGTCCTAAAAACARCTAAAGGAAATAAACTAATTAAAGATACAATTCTAACAATCAACACATTAATTACAAATGTTCAGCTAAGAGTGTTAATGTACAATGATTATATACAGTTTACAAGATTTGAATAAAATCTTGYGAAAKTRAATGTTTGAAATAATGTTTCTAAAMAAAATTAAGTATGAACAAAGCTCATTATAATGCTCTAAATATCAAACTAATAAACACYGAATGAATATGATTGTAATGACATAACGAAAATAGACAAAGCTAATTAACGTGTAAATAATGCAAACATTGTTCATTCATATATAAACAACTTTAAATAATAAAAGAAAACAATACATTTACTAACCTCTAGCTGATCAGAAAAAATAAACTAATTTCATCTCTCTGCGTTTGTGTGAACTTCTTCTTGTCTTGTGCTAAGTGGAAACCTATGACAAAAACAATCATAATACTTCCTAAAGAAATTCAAGAATTTTTTTCATATTCTGGAGCAAGTTTTAAGACAAAAGAAAGATAAATAATTATATACCATGTACCCTTAATATGTCCAATAACTAAGGATGAAATAAATCTCAACCCTTGGAAAAGGTGTTATCAACTATTCAACATCAGACATAAACTCAAAATGTATCAATAGATGATTGATCACATGCATAAAATAGACCACAGAAAATGACAGCATAAAGAAACACAATGATATAAAATGTCACATGAAGAAAAGACTAAAGATAATTCAACAGTGATAACATTCCATATCAAGAAAATACATGAGAAGACAATGAAGATAACACTGCATAGTTTACACAGGTCTAAAGCCAACTAGAAAACTACTTTCTCATATAATTTCAAAAATATATGTCCATTCTATGGCCTAGGAAAATATGCCTCTAACACCAGGCAACATAGCTATTTAAACATGTCTTGGATCTGTTACCTCCTATCATGCAAGATAGAGGAAGATCTCTAAAAATAAGTTTGTTTTACAAAAATAGAATAACAAAAGATACTCTTGTTGTAGACTTTAAATAAAAAATATTTATATTAATGACATTGTTTTTTCAAAATGAGAAATCACTAATCTATTGAATGCTTAGCCCATGATTC
>JASDQU010033990.1:1322-21951 GCA_032191745.1 Picea mariana | reverse complement strand
CCCGCGTGGAAGAGTGTACATACTTCTGGGGTGTAAATACTTCATGGGGTATAGACACGGCTGAAAGCAAAGAACCTCTGCATCAGGAAGATAATCAGGCTCCACAACCAACACTTCCTCCATGTGTTTCGATGGTCCAATTTCAATTTTTCACTCATCGATAAGTTGAGTACTAATTGAAATTGAGGTGTCGAGGGTAGGCTTGGTAATTACTTGATAATCAACCATTGAGACGTCGATTTCCTGTTGTGGAGCTTTGTCCTTTTGTTCTCCCGACCCTGGCTTGTCTGTCAGAATACCCTTTTGAGTTTCGGATACATTGAGTGGTTCAGTGTCTAAGACACTTTCGACCTCCTAGTCATTGTGTGAAAGGCTCCGAATTTGAGCGTCGGGAGATGGGGAAGATGTCTTCTCTAGCTCCTTTTCCTCTATGATTTGTACAGGGGTCAACAGGGATAACTCTGAGCTCTCTTCATCATCATAGATGTTTATCAAATCTCAGAGGGGATTTGTTGCACTTGCTCTCCCTGATGTTTTGACTATCTCTGGCTAAGTTGAAACATCCCCCAGTGATTCGGCCTGTGGCATTGTGATTTCAGGGTTGTATAACCCAGTGATTTCATCATTTTCTATTAGTTCAAGGCCGCTTGGGACTACCTGGATTTCATCGAGATTGTCGGTCAGGGACCCTGTCATTCCTATGAGGTCTGGCTCATCTTACGGCTGATGAGTTACTCGTTGAGCTTGTTCTATCATGAGAAACCCCCTTTCCCGTGCGTCATGTGTCATAGGGAAACCTTTATCCTACACCGGAGCTACCAGGGGAAACTTTGTTTCTTATGCCTCTATCATTTCTTCCTTGGTTCCAAGGGCCTCTTGAGTTGATTTCTCTATGGTCGTCGCATGTTCATCCAGGCTCATGGCCCTGAACCTGATCATTTTTGGATCGGCCATTCTTTTCACCACCTCATCCCAGTCTTGGGATTTTTCTGTGAAGACTTCATCTTCAAATTTGTCATGCGCTTACGACCAACAAGACGAAACTTGTGAAGCATGTTTCAATACCAGACCCTTTGGATCGTGCTTGCGGAATCAGCCTGCATGGAATCTAAACTCTAGTTGGCTCAACCCTTTTTGTTTTTCTTGAGCGGTTTCCTTCACCAAGTAGAAACCTACATGGAAACCATAAGGTATGAACGCCCGCTTCTTTTCCTTGACCAAAGTAGCATTGTAGCCTTGCAGGATGGTATGGTAGCATATTTCTCCTACTACAAGTCGGTCTAGTACATGATCTGGCTGGATATGTAGCACTATGGTGGCCCTAAACACCTGATGTAGGTGTCATGCTCATCCAAGTACTAGTGGCCTACCTTTGATATCATCTTCTTGGTCGTAGCCGATAGTCTCGAGCATTATTTCTTAAAAAGAATGAAATAAATTTGTGCGATGAATTCATCACAAATGACGGAGTAAGACTTCTTGTACCTTTTCTCCCATTGGATGCTGAAATAAACGTGGACCGGGAGCTCTGCAACATGCCAGCTCAGTTTCATGCCAGCGAAGATGTTTCGGGCACACATTACATCGAGCAAATATGAAGCCATGTAGAAGGTTGGTGTCTCTCCTTCCTTCGGTGTCTGGGCGTGTTGGATATAGATGCTTATTTGTTTAGAAATTATCACTCCCCAGTTGAAACCACTCCCAGATATTTCCACTATGTAAGTTAAGGGAATCCATGCCTCTGAAAACCCGAAACAATCCTTATCTCCATATAATCGGTAGATGAGAGCCATCAAGTAGATGTATGGCTCTTTTAAATTGGTCATCAAGTACCATCCAGTGCTCCGGTTGGTGTATTCTTATCTTCCCTCCACCATGAGGCCATCACTCGGCTGGTGTCGTGGTGCTCATATAATTTCATGATGAAATCTGTATTTAGCTGCTCCTTGGGTCTCAGAGTTTGTAGTATTTATGAACCTCTACCGAAAGGATCACCCCAACACATCCACCATTGGCATCGTTGATAAAGCATTTCTGTGTGTCTGTGTGGTCAATGACCCACTTCAAAACTTCAATATAGGGAAAGAAAGGAGTTATGCTTGCCACCATATTCAGGTACAACCATCGAATGTTTAGGAACACTTCGTCATCTAGCGCTCTAACATCTGGGTCATTGTGTGGTATAAATTCCAGGTACTCCTCCCAGCTGATCTTGTTAAAGATTTCTCCCCAATGTGGGAGTGCCATCTTGGATCCTGTGCTTGCCTCTGTATCTCCAAAGGTTGGAGGTTGGATGAAAGCCTTCTTCATCGATGTTTTGATGATAGGATCTGGTCTCGGCGTGTATTCCAATTGTTTTGCGACCCCTGGAGAGGAGCCTTCGCCTAACTTTGGTTCTTTCAGATTTGGTGCCCTCGACGATCGTCTAGTGGTTGGTTTTCTTGGTGGCATTGCAATTGAAATAAACATTCAGAGACTCTGTACAGAACAAAACCGGATAAAAATATATGAAATGTAACCATGTAAAACCCACAGACTTGGATACATACCTGAAAATCTTGCTAAACTTGGTTATTTGATACTCACAGGATATCTACAGCTTTCGAATCACTCGCCTTTCTTCTTTGGATGCTCTGAATTTATTTGCAAGTGGAATGATTTCATTTACAATGGATCAAGAGAATTTAAACCAGGGAAGAACTTATTGTGTCGCATCATCCATTCAATTCGAGTGATGAGTGAAATTTTAAAAAAAATGTTGTTGAATCTATGCAAATTCATCGTGGGTTGATGGTGGATGTGCGGGGGTGATGTGGTCCATCAGTGATTTTAAACAGTCGTTTTGATTTGCGCATGTAGTATAAACTAATGCGTGATTTGGTATTAATTAGCCTCTTAAATGCTCAACATCTAATTGTATCTAACGCTAAAATGTACTATTGTGTCACTTTCTCAGTGGGTGGATCGGGAATCGAGGATGCGCTATGAACATTTTCGTCAATGTCCCTCACAAAATATCTAATGCCGATCAATCTCATCGTACAATGTTGTCGTGGAAAATTTGACTTGGAAGTGTGAATTAGACTTAGGGGACCAAAAAATGACTCGAGGAAAAACTAGACCGTATGGTTCTTCGATATGGAAAAGACATGTGGCATTGAAGATAGGTGGCCTAATCTGTGTTTATTAATTGGATTTGGCACTTTCCTTAAGTTATGCGTTCTAAAACAAACCTTGACTTGTCGATGCCGAAAAGTATCCAGGGTCGGCGATCAGCGATAAACCTATCACGTGTTTTTCTTCAGATTAAATTCGTCGCAAAAGTCCCGATGACGAAAACACATCGGGGATCGGTGATCGGGAGTATCTTTTAGCGTGGTCAGAATGTCTATGGCAATCTTTTTAGGCTTTCCCAAGTTCCAATAAACACGTCGGGTATCTTCTATCGGCAATATCTTTTTTTCCTTTTTTAATGCCTATTCCTCTCGTCTTTTACCGATGTTGAAGAGGATCGTCTATCGGTTATGTCCTTGTGAAATACTTGTCGTGAAACAAAACTTCATTTTTTCGATACCGATGAAGATCGGTGCTCAGCAACTGAGGTTTCCCGAGTGGTTCTTTTCCATATTTGAATTCCTTTCGATGTCGAATCTGAGTGTGTCGGGTGAATTGTTTTATCTTTTGATTCTTTATTCAAGCATTAAGGATTTTTAAGTCATGGGGTTTCATAAGTTCAAACAGACCTGAAAAGATAATGAGATTCAATATAATAAGCAAAGCCAAACATTTCTCAAAATGAAGTCGAATCAGACAGTGCAAAGATCAAGTGGTACCCAAAAAGTGAAAAATTGACATAGGATTTTTAGGGTGTGTTGAGTGCTCAGCACCCAGGAGGGGGTGAACCACGGTAAAACTTGTGTTATTAGACTCAATGTATGCATATTAATTGTTGTTAATGATTTAATGCTAGATGAATGAATGAAGGAACTAGTTAAATCTGATATTCCACATGCGTGAGTAGGAGTGACTGATTAATTAACATGTTATGCTAAATAAATGAAGATTACAAGATACAACTGCAAATCCCCACTTATTCCCAGGATGCAAGCATCTGAGCATTGCAACCACCCATAGAACTATCTTGGATGAGACTGTGCAGTGCACCCTATGTACTTCACTACCTTCTGGTTTACCAGGAGGGTCGATAGTTTTAGAGGTATTTTGTTGGGAGCTTGTTAAATCTGAACTTGGGTCAACTTATGACAGTAAGGTGAGATTAGAGTAGATAAATTAGTTTAAGAACAACAAATGGTTCTATTGTTGGTTGGAGCAGAATTGGATTGAGTGATTAAGATCTGCTGAAGAAGCGTAAAAAGAATATCAAATCTAGCGACAAAAACATGAAAATATAAAAGGGGATGTTGAGAATCTAGAACCCAATGAAGGCATAGATTGAGAGCTGGTTGAAAACAAAGGAGCTAGAGTTTGTGCAGAAAGATAATAGAAACCCGAAGTTAACACCGCGCAAATACCTGTAAAAGTATGTATTCAACGACTTGCATGAAGTATTTTTTTGTGATTTACCGCATGTGTTTCAAGAGTGGATATTGAGGTTGAAATACAACCACCCTACAAATCAAATCAGAGTGCTAGAGTGTAATCCTATGAAGATCGTGCACTTACAACAAGTTGACAATAAATTTACGCGCGTAGTAGATTTCTGATTAGAAATCATTGTTGCAGGATTTATCACAGAATTTGCGGTAGATATTGTGAAGTCTTACAGCGCAGCAGAGAAAGAGTTTCTGAAGCGACCTCGAGGTAGGTATATCAAATCATTGTATACTTCCATTAAGATATTACTATATAAAAAGGGTGTAATGACAATGGCCTCAGACAACTAAACTTCCTTGCATGCATGGGGGAAGGGGGGAAGCGCTGACAAGAGACGGGGAAATGGAGGAAGAAATGGATAGAGGAAAGAAGGAAGAGGCCTTGGATCCAATCATGATGGAGGAAGACAAAATCAAGCAGATCATGGAAACAGCTAGAAGAACATGTTGTGGAGTACCCTACCAATATAATATGAACAAGAAGAAGAGAGACATAGCCACAAGGGAAGGCTTGGCAAGTGATGAAGAAGAGGTAGAGGATCTTTGGGTTGTGGAGTAGATTGAGAAAATCCTGCGCGTGACATATGAAAGGAAGACAATAGGTCCAAGAACAGGAACAAAAGGCAGCACTCCTATCCATATCAGTGTTAGTGTGGAACCCATAAACCCATGTGAGACTAATACACCAATAAGAACACCACCATTTAGAAAACCAAATTTCGGAAGGAAGACAGCAGGAAGTACATCTAGTGAAGGAGCAGCAACTAGAGGAGCCAGTTCAAGAAGTGGTATCCAAGTATCTACACCGTGTGGAAGTAGTTCATCATTCAGGATGGAAGGACACAATCCCACCATCAGATTACCATAATTCAAGGGAGATGTGTTAGAGGACCCTGAGAAGCACTTGTTTATTTGTGAAAAGATCTCGGAAGCAAAAACGATCATAGATGAGGACACTAAACTTGCGCAGTTAGCCATCATGCTAAGAGACCGCGCACTAGATTGGTACATGATCTTAGTTGCAAACAATCCACCAAGGACAAATAGAACTATTGTGGATATCAAGAAGCTATTGATAAATGAATTCCAGAATCCTAACTCAGAGGATCAATACATGAATGAGATGATAGAGATCAGACAGAAACCAGGATAATATGTATGGGAGATTGACCAGAGATTCAAACGATTGAAGGGAAAGCTAAAATATGTCATGACACACATGCAACATAGGCATTTGTTTTTCAATTCCCTGCTACCACACTTGGAGTACCCTTTTGGACAGAATAATTTTCAAACTCAGGAAAAGGATCTGCAGGGAGCCCTACAACTAGAAGAGAACCAATATCAGAACAGAGATCCAGTCATAGAGGATCTGAAGGAGGACCCGAAGAGCTTAACATTTCAACTAAACTAGAACTAGGGATGATTTTAAGGATGGAAATTTATTTTAAAATGTAGAAACCTTGGCGAATCTTACTAATCCTTCATATGCCAACTATAAATGTTTGGAGATATTTTTTTAGAAACATTCAAATTTCTAAGGATTTTATATAGTTTTTATAAAATTTTGGCGATATTTGAGGTAAAATAATTTTATCCTATAGAATTTGGGCGAATTATTTTTAAAATAGCGAATCTCTTTTTTGGAAAAAACATAGAAAATTATCCCATGAGCGAAATTTAGCCCCTAAAATCATCCCTGACCAGAACAGGGGTAAGGACAAAAGATAATTCGTTTAGTGTACCACATGTAGGAAAAAAGGACACCATAAGAATGAATGCCCAACATTCATGCAATACATGGAAACAATATTTCCAAACCCTTTTCCATCAAGAGGACTATGGTGTGAGATCTATAAGACATAAGGGAATGATCCATATCACTTTCCAATGATGGATAAATACCAGACAGTGCCTAAGAGTTCATATTGCAACGTTTGCAAGTCAGTAGGCCATGATGAAAAATATTGCAGAACAATGGAGTTGATGAGGGAACGGAAATCAGATACATATAGGGTGCAGGAAGAGATGATGATAGGGAAATCTGCACCATATTTTAACCAAATACCAGTCCCATATAACATTTCTCCACAACAATATAACACTATGAAGCTGCAGTACAATACCGCGCAGCCACAGTATAACCCTGCGAAGTATAACCAGGCGCCCCAATACAACGCATTGTGAGGAGATCAAGTTGTCTACATAGGTGGAGGACAAGGAAGAGGAGGCTTTGGAAGAGGCAGAGGACTAGTGGTATGTCACAACTGTCAACAACCAGGACATTATGCAAGATAATGTCCACTTCCACCTACGACATGTATGTATTGTCGCACATCAGATCATGACACATAAGACTATCCGACACTATTGGGGAAGATCCAGGAAAAGAGAAATCAGAACAATTAGAATGTTCAGTGGATTTTTGCATAAGCAAGGGATGACAGAAGAAATATCATAATAGTTACGCGTGGAGGAGTTAAGACAGGTAATGATGCTGTAAGACAAGATCCAGCACAACACCAATGGGTGAAGAAGAATGTCGAACAACATAAGCAGTTTGATGCGCAAAACGAAAAAGGGATATTCAAGCAAGCTAGACAAGAATTCTTGAATCCATACATTTCATCTACATCAACTACACAACATACTCGGGACAGACCAATGTATGAGATGCCTTCATCACTGGATTATAATAATGAATCGCAACCTCTAGGACAAGTAAGTACCATAAAGGATTTTCTGCAATCATGTGTTAAGCTATTAAATGACCAATCATCTGTTGAAATGTTGCAACATATGCTAGAAATATGTAACTCAGAGCTATAGTGGAAATTAGAATAGAAAAAGTTCAATCACTTGCATACAAGAAGGAGGATAAGCAGGGAATTTAGATTAAATGATAAAATTGGAGATTTCAATATGGGGGACATCATATTGGATTTAGGCTCTGAGGTGAATGTGTTACCCAAGAAGACATGGCAATGTATGGGAGATCCCACATTAGGATATTCACTTGTTCAATTGAACCTAGAAAATCAACAAAGAGTTCTACCAATTGGAAGGCTAAAGGGTGTAACAGTAGATCTGGATGGAGTGTGCACCAAGGCAAACTTCGAAGTAATAGAAATAATGGATGGCACAACAGATTATCCACCATTGCTTGACCTAGATTGGTCATTTGATAATCAGTCCATAATCAATTTAAAGATGATTAAGATGACATTCGAGTCTAGGGAATACATATTCATTGCGCCATTAGACCCATTAGAAGGAGAATTTTTTGTAGAACTCACTTGCTTGGACCTAGAGGAAATTAACCAATTGTACAGAACCACCGCACGAGAAGAAGACTATGTGAATCCAATTGCATATGGGGTACCCAGTTGGAGAAGTATCACGTCATCCATGTCAGACTCGGATACAGGGTTGGAAAATTGGCAGCAGATATTACATGAAATCTCCACAAGAAGATGAGCAAGAATAGACGGTGCAGTACAATGGGTAGGTACAGATATAAGAGAACCTCCTAGATTTCATGGGGTGAACGACTTAGAAGCATTCCTAACAAAATATGAAGATGAAGTGCTGCCAAATTAGAGGCTCTTATCTTTGGACATAGCGCTCAAGGAAACACCTGCAAGATGGTGGGGTGTGCACAAAGAGACCATTAGGGACTAGTACCAATGCAAACAATTACTGTGCATTAGGTTCAGCGCAGAGAAGAAGGGAAAAATTATGCAGAGATATGATGGACAGGGGTCACCTTTGGAACACTTGGAGAAGTGCAGAACATTGTGGATGATGACACCACCAGAGGAATGGCCTCATCACTTTATTTATACACTAGAAGAAATCCCATAAAACTTGTATATAGACTAGGAACTGCATAATGGACAATGTTACAGAAGAACTTTACAGTCACTTTCTCTTTTGAACATGAGAACCCCAACATAGACTCAGTAGTCAAACAAATCAGAGGGGTGATATTCATTAAGGAACCATAAGTTGAACTTATGATAGAAGATCAATAGCAGAATAGACAGACAGTGAAAGAATTATTGTCATGGTACCATGTGCAGGAAGAAGCACCAGATGAAGAGGACCCGTGCAACATTCAGCTAACAGGAGTTGAAGGTGAAAGAGAGGTGGAAGGTCCACCTATGGAATTGGAAGTGTTTTCTATGTCAATCAACGTGAATAAAGTTAACATTGGGACAATTGAAAATCCCAAAATGGTCAGCATTGGAGACTATTGGGATGAGAAAACAATAGAAAGCATAACAGAGTTACTGCGCGAGTACAACGACATGTTCCCAACAACCTTTACATAAATGAAAGGCATAGCAGGAGAGCTAGGAGAGATGAAGATACCTCTCAAATGTGAGGTGATATTAGTCATACAGTGACCATATAGACTGAATCCAATGTATAAGCATAAAGTAAAAGAAGAAATTGACAGGATGTTGGAGGTTGGAATCATAGAACCAGTGGAGGAATCTGAATGGGTAAGCCCTATGGTATTTCAGGAGAAGAAAAAGGGAGGGATAAGGATATGTGTCGACCTGAGGAAATTGAATGATGCTTGCCTTCATGACCCTTTCCCTACCCCTTTCACAGATGAGGTATTAGAGAATGTAGGAAGTCAGGAAGCATATTCATTCACAAAAGGATTCTCAAGTTACCATCAAATCAAGATATCCCCAGAAGATCGGTACAAGGCCACTTTTGCCACGGAATGGGGATCCAACCAATACATAGTCATTCCTTTTGGGTTGAATAATGCACCAGCTATATTCTCAAGAGTAGTCATAGTTGCTTTTAAAGAATCCATCCATCAATTTTTAGAAGTATACCTGGATGATTGGATAGTATATAGTTTGTTGAAGGACCATGTAGAGGTGTTAAGGTTGATGTTATAAAGATGCAGGCAGTGTCAAATATCACTAAATATCAAAAAAATACATCTTTGGAACACATTTTGGGATATTATTGGGCCATATAGTGTGAAAACAAGGCTTGCTAGTAAATCCTACCAAGATTGCAGTGATTGTTAATTTACCACCACCAAAATTAGTACGTCGATTGAGAGCAACATTGGTAGACACATGCTACTATAGGAAATACATAAAAGGGTATGCACATATCACTGCGCCAATGGAGAAATTGTTGAGGAAAGATAGCAAGTTTCAGTGGAATGAGGAATGTCAGTGAGGTTTGCACACTCTAAAACATAAGATGGTAACAACACCAATACTAGTATTCCTAGATTGGGAAAAGGCATTTCATGTACATATAGATGCATCAGCTATAACACTTGGAGCTATTATGGGGCAGTCAGGAACATGGGAATTGGACCATCCTATAGAATTTTCTAGCAGGAAACTGTAAGAGTCAGAGAAGAATTAGAATACCATAGAAAGAGAAGGCATAGCTATGGTTTATGCACTACATAAATTCATACATTACTTACTGGGAAAACATTTCAAGATGTTTACAAATCATTCATCCCTCAAATACCTAGTCAATAAGCCAGTGTTGGGGGGGGAGAATTCGTAGATGGTTACTGATGTTCTAGGAATTTGACTTTGAAGTAACAGTCAAACCAGGGAAGTTGAATGAAGGACCTGATCACCTATCAAGTATCACTAATGGAGAGGAACCCACGAACTTAGAGGAAAACTTTCCTGATGTGCAATTATTTTCAGTCCAAGTAGATGATGAATATTCTGCTGACATCATTCAATACTTGAGTACAGGAACCGCGCCACAAGAATTCAACATTATGCAGAAGAAAAATCTGGTAGTCTGAGTTGCATACTATCAATTGATTTTAGGACACTTATATAAGATGGGTGCAGATAGAATCTTGAGAAGTTGTGTACTAGAAAATGAAAGACCTAGGATTTTAGTAGAGGCCCATGAGGGAATAGAAGGAGGAAATTATGCAGGCAAAGATACTGCGCAGAATGTATTGCACACAGGACTATGGTGGTTGATCAGTCACAAAGATGCAAAAAAATACGGCCAGATATGTGATGTATGTCAAAGGGTTGGTAAACCTAATAGATGGCACGAGATGCCCCTAAGACCAAAAGTAACCTTGCAGGTATTTGACAAATGGGCAATAGAATTTGTGGGACCAATTAACCCACCAGCAAAGAGGTCAGGAGAAAGGTATATCATTACTGTGAAAGAGTATCTAACGAGATGGGCAGAAGTAGCACCAGTAAAACATTGCAGCGCAGAGACAACAACGCACTTCCTGTTTGAGCAAGTGATCACTAGATTTGGATGCCCAAGGATTCTGATGAGTGACCTAGGCACTCACTTCATTAACAACACTATTAGGGCTATGACCAAGTATTTTGAAGTCTATCATCAAAAGAGTACACCATATCACCCTCAAGAAAATGGAACAGTGGAATCCTTTAATAAGATCCTAGATAATGCATTGACAAAGATCTGCAACGTCAACATGGATGATTGGAACTTGAAGATACCAACAGTACTATGAAAATACATGACTACATGAAAAAAGGTTACAGGAAATACACCATTTAGGTTGGTACATGGACAAGAAGCAGTGGTGCCATTAGATTTTTTGGTATCTAGTCTGCACGTAGCAGTAATCACCAACATGAAAGAACAAGGTGCAATCAAAGAACTGCTAAATCAATTGATGGTGATGGAGGAAGATAAAATCCTAGAAGGATTTCACCAATAGGTACATAAAGCAAGGGATAAATCTTGGAATGACAGACATATTAAAAGGAATAGTTTCAAGGAAGGAGACCTAGTCTTGGTGTACGACAATAAATTTCTTCAACACCCAGAAAAATTCAAAGTACATTGGTTGGGTACATATGAAGTGAAAACTATTACAGATGGGGGAGTTTTACAGTTGAAGGATTTAAGAGTTACAGAGCTCAGAGGAATGATCAATGGGATTCGACTGAAACTCTACAGGGACAGTCGACCTCCTAGCACTTAGGAAGTTACCGTGAAGTAAAGAAAGAGGGAAAAAAATGAATGAGAAGGGAGTTAGTGCGACGAAAAGAGAAAATTTTGTGCGCAGCATAAGACCGACACACTGCACACCAAGGAATGGTGAGACAACATAAAGCTTTCGCGCACTCAAAAATTCTAGCATGCCGGAAAAAGGACCAACGGTCAGAAAAAGGCAGAAATTTGAAAAATGGTGGTTACGGAAAAAAAGGTGCCAATTGGCGGCGTCTATCAAATTGAATGACAAGTACTCTCAAAGCCCCTTCACATTAATCGTGCCAACTAGCGGCATCAAGAAAATTTAATGTCACATACGCGAGAAGCGCCATTTCACTAAAATTGCAAATCAGCTAGCTTCTCCGAGAAGCCTCACGACACTACTATATAAGGAAGGCATGCGGGAAACATAACACTTATTGTGAAATTGTGAAATCATAGAGAGATAGAGCATACAGAGAGGAGTGCTATTTAGCAAGAGATACAGAGAAAACCAGTTCGGAAGAAATCACCCTTAAACCACCATGGCACCACCCAAATTTGGTGCGTTGACCCAGGCCAGTAGGAAACATTGAAGCCACCATAGAGAACCATAATAGACACAAGGAAATGAGTAGGAACATACATGGGCTGTGTAATTCGTCAACTTGGAAGAAATTCCTTGAACCCATATGGAACCAGCAAGCCCCACACCCGTGGTGGAGGAAGTCCAACCAACAGCAGTGGTTGGCATGGACATCGACATGCAGGGAACTAGAAAGGGCCAGCAAGATGAGGACGTCAGTAATCCTTCACAATCTACGCATGCTAAAGGAGCCCATAGGGTAAATGGGACCGCCCCAAAACATATGGAAGCTGTCGCATGAAGACAATCACACATAGCAAAGCCTGCGCAGCAGTAGGAGGGGCTAGTAGAAGATGTTACCGGCCGGCCAGAAGCATACATCGATGAGATAACAATGGAGGTTGGAACCTCAATCCAACCACCACAACGAAAGGGAAAACAACCCATGGAAATATCACCATGCAAACATGTTGTAACAACCATAGTCTTATCGCGCATTCCGGAAGGGGACCACAAAACTATTGAATTTTCATTTTTTGGGGTTAGGGTTTTGGATTTTCTTTATGTTAAAAAGGCCTTTAAAGCCTCATTGTAACCATATTCTTGTGAATGTGAGTATCTATCACATCTCTTCTCAGAGATAAGCTTCCACCATTCTAGTGAGTCTTTCACTCTGTATTTCTACAGTTTTGTACGTTTCGCTAATTAATAGAAATTGTGTATTACTATATCTATGTGTTTATGGTTGCATATATGATATAATTGTGTTATATTATTGTATATCCAATATATCTCTGTACATTTATTTATTATATATCCACTCTCATTTCGTGCCAAAAATAATTTGGATCAAGCATTTGTCCATATTGATAACGAAAATAGAACAAAGCTAGAGACAAAATCCAAGAAGTGTACCTTTATTGGATATAGTGTTAATGTTTTTGGTTATTTCTTATTGGATTATGAAAATGATAAAATCATTAGGAGTAGAGATGTGGTATTCAATGAAAAGGTCATGTATAGAGATCAGTTGCAGGGAAAGACATATGAAAAGGAAAACACATAATACATAGTGCTTGATGAAATCAAAGAAAATGAAATTCCAAAGGTACCAAAAAATAAAAATGTACAACAACAAGAGCAACATGAACCTCAAATTCCTGCAAGTATTGTTAGAATATCTACCAGGATAAGTATAACCCTTGAACGATACTCTCATTCATTGTATTATTTGTTGTTGACTGACTCTGGTGAACCAGAAAGTTATGAAGAGGCAATGCAAGTAGACACTAAAAAGAAGTGGGAGCAAGGCATGAAAGAGGAAATGGATTCCTTGGTAAATAACCAGACTTGGGACTTGGTTCAATTTCCTACAGGAAAAAAGAGCATTGCATAATAAATGGGTTTACATGTTGAAGGAAGAAGATGGAGGAAAAAAACGATACAAGGCTAGACTTTTTGTAAATGGGTTTGCACAAAAGAAAGGTATAGATTTTGATGAAATAATTTCTCTTGTTGTTAAAATGAATTCAATTAGGACTATTTTAAGTCTTGTGGCAGCGAAATATTTTCATCTTGAACAATTATATGTAAAAATAGCTTTTCTCCATGGGGATTTGGAGGAAGCGATTTATATGCAGCAACCATGGGGGTATGAGGTCAAAGGGAAGGAAAATTTGGTATAAAAGTTGAAGAAGAGATTGTATGGTGTAAAGAAATATCCAAGGCAATGGTATTTGAAGTTTGACCAGTTTATGAAAAAATAAGGTTATAATACATGTCAATCTGATCATTGTGTTTATTTTAAGAGGCTAGAAAATGGAAGCTATATTACTTGCTATTGTATGTAGATGGAAAGCTTGTTGCAAGGTCTAACATGCAGGATATAAATGTGGTAAAAAATAAATTAGCTAATTCATTTGAGATGAAGGATTTGGGTGTTGTAAAGAAAATCCTTGGTATGAGAATAAAAAGAGATATGAAAAATCACAAATTGATATTGTCTCAGGGTGAGTACATAGAGAAGGTGTTGGAGAGGTTTAGAACGCATAATGAAAAACCAATTAGTACACCTTTGGCCAACCATTTCAAATTTACCAAGGAAATGTGTCCCAAGACACATGGGCAGATATAATACATGTCCAGGGTCCCTTATTCATCAACAGTTGGCATCTTGATGTATTCTATGGTGTGCACAATATCAGATATTACACATGTAGTGGGAGTTGTGATCAAGTATATGAACAATCTAGGTAAAGAACATTGGGGGGAAATAAAGTATATTCTCAGGTATTTGAGAGGTACCACTACTCATGAATTATGTTTTGGAGGTTCAAACAGTGTTCTACAGGGATATGTCGATTCATATAT
Source organism: Picea mariana (assembly GCA_032191745.1). Lineage (NCBI taxonomy): Eukaryota > Viridiplantae > Streptophyta > Pinopsida > Pinales > Pinaceae > Picea > Picea mariana. The sequence goes on along the minus strand of JASDQU010033990.1, from coordinate 7,398 downwards.
GGAAGGTGATAAAGTTAGCAGGAAGAGCACCATAAGGTATGTTTTTATTGTAGTTGGAACAACAATAAGTTGGATTTCGAAAGTACAGGAGGAGGAGCACCAAATATGGCAGAGGATAAACTGATTCATGTATGGAAAGTGATAAATATAGTAGGAGGACCACCACAAGGTATGTTTTTACTCTAGGTGGAACAATAGTAAGTTGGATTTCGAAATTCCAAAAGGTTTTTGCACTTTCAAAAATAGGAGAAAAGTATGTTGTTGCTACAGAGGCTAGTAAAGAGATGATTTGGTTACAAAGGTTTATGGAGGAATTGAGAAATAAGCAGGAGAATAACAGGTTGTAATGTGACAACCAGAGTTCCATTCATCTTGAAAATAACTAAACCTTACATTCTAAGAATAAGCATATGCATCTCAAGTACCATTTCATATGATTCATTTTGTAAGATGGACAATTGAAGTTGGAAAAGATACATACTAGCCAGAATCCGACAGACATGTTAACAAAGGTAAAAACCAGGGAGAAATTAAATTCCTTCTCAGTTTTAGTTGGACTTCAAGAATGAAGGTGAAGATGATAAATTTTCTAGGTCCAAGGTGGATCATAGTCCAACAGGTACTTCAACAATGGATTTATTAGTATCAGTCTCCAAGTGGGAGATTGTTGATTGTGGAGCCTTATTATCTTCCTTATTCAGAGGTATTGTTTCAGCCATGTTTGGACCCCATTACTTGACTGGGGGGGGTGTGTGGGATTTCCCCTCCAAATCTCTCACCAGGCGAGTCTAGGGGGGGGCAGTGAGAAATTTTTGAGCAGCGTAAAGCAATAAGGGGGGATGTCGCTCCTTGATTCATTCAAAGTTGATGGGGGAAGTTATTTTTTTACCAACTATCTCACACCCAACTATTTTCTTTCTCCAACCCGAAAAATATCACTCAATATCCCACCCATCCTCTCTTCTTTCTCCATTCATTTAACACACCCAACCTCCTATTGTTGGGGAAAAACACCCTACGTACTAGCAAATAGAGTTCAGACTTTGCATGCAGATATGATCGAATAGAAATTACTTTTTACCTTCATCCCTAGATTTAAATCCCCTTTTCTTAGTAAATGCATGGAAAGATCAACCTACCTCGTTACCGGCGTTTGATGTCAATCCTCCGTTGTGCTTGATTACTTGTTCGCAATACTCCTTCCAAATCTTACCTGCATTCAAGACGAGCAACAACTATGCATGCATACTACTTATATACTAACGGGTTAGAAATCAAGCATAAACTAATCAAACCATAAAAATTTCATGAATTGGGACGGGAAAAGCATTCTCTTTATTACTTAAAATGAGTCAACTTACAAAAGTTGAGACCGGCCACCGCTCCTTGAACCTGATCCTGGGCTCCTCTTCTTCTGTCCTTCAACTATTTTTCTTTAAATCTCCTTTGGCATTAGGAAAGGATAAAGGGTTGGGACAATGGGAATACGTAAATGGGCAGAGTTTCTTTGCTATATTTTTCCTTTTTTTAAATGGTACCCCTACCCCTTCTTTTATAGGCTAGAAGGAGATAGGTATTTGGATGAACCCTCGGTCATGCATGGATGGGAGTTTCAGTTAACTCACCCATATCTTTTTGTTCCGTCAGCAAATTTCTTTTTTTCATGCTTTTGTCGGTCCACGTGGGCTGTTTTGGGTCAGCCAACGTGTACACGCGTGCAGTAATGAGTTAGGGCGCGTGTGCCTTTATTCAAGAGGATTTTCAAAGAGTTGTTCAGCAGTGTTTTGGAAAAGAAGGGATATGAGTTGGCCTGATGCCAGGTAAGCATGTGTGGTGCAATTTAGGGTTACAACACCTCCCCTCCCCTTGCGGGGGTTCAGTGGCAGTGCCCCCGAAGAGAAATTTTTGGGAAAACTGCCTTGTAAAATACTGTAATTTTGTAGTCAATATGGACCGTTCATTATAAGGTTGTAAATATGACGATAGAAGTTATGTTAGGGTTTTTCATCCTAGAAAGAAACCATGTTTTATGAGGGAATTGTATTGCGGCTACGTATGTGTGTGAATATTGTATTTTGAGAGAGGAGATTGTGAGAGAAAGAAGAGGAATTTACAACAAGTATGGCGTAGGTTGTATCCCTTTATTTGTTGGATAATAATAAAGGATGGACCTGACAATTTCTATGGTGGATGAAACCCACACCGGGTGAACCACATATATTTGTGTCTCTATTGTATTGTGTATATTCTATGTTTTATTTCCACATTTGTTTTATTCTATTGCTCTCCAATCCTATTTTTCTAACAATAAGCCACCGTAGATCTGGGTAGGGAAAAACTTTTCCAAAGAAAAAGTTTAAGATGAGGTTGTTGAAGCTTATACAATAGTACCCAATTTTATCATTCCCTATCTTTCCCACTATGACCAACTCAATAGACTCACCTAGTTTTATTAGTTGAATTACTACAACTAGGAATGAGACCCATTGAATGAAGAAGTAGGATAAAAATTTTGGAATGTACATAAGAAAATCATTATAGCCATGGATGAGCTTGCTATGGAACACATTGAATTAAGAAGAAGTATGACAAAGATGTTAGAATGTATATGAGAAAATCATTATAATCTTGGATGAGCTAGGGACCAAGTTAGAATGTTGTAAGATATGGAATCCAAAGAGGGAGAGAAATAAAATTATGAAGAGGATGAAGTGAAAACAATCTTGTTTTAGCATGAGACTCACAAAAATTTGGGTGAAAATTTCAATCCAAATGGGATGAATAACTTACTACATAAATAAACCAATTTAGTAAAGGGTTTATGGCACAATAACGTAAGGCAAAACTACGTAGATATGAAAGAAAAAAGTTGAAGGAGACACTTCAAGGAGTGGTAAGGTACATTAATTCCACATAAATTCCTAAAGACAAATACAAACAATTTGAAAAGAGTAGCTAAGATAAGGTACATGGAAAACACTAAAAAAAAGGCCAAGAAATATACTAGACATCTGTTGTAGGTGAATCCCCCTGCAGACAAGTGGATTCCCTCTTGGTCTCTAAACTCCTAAGGCCAAGATAGAAAAGTGCTTAACATGGACACTCACTTCCTTTTAGATCTAATCAAGTTAATAAATGAAAGAGAAGGAGAAAGATATGTACCTTATCAGTGATGTTTGTCCTTGCAAATTCCAGGCTGAGGTTCGATCCTAAGCTCCCTGATAGGTCCTGTAAAACAAACAAAGGTACAAAAGACTTCCTACTCTACTGAGATTAGCTCAAACATAGATCCATCTACTACAGACAAACTCATCTGGAACAAGCATAAGTTTGAAAGAAATAGGCCAATCATTGATTATTAATGAGAACAAGTAAAAGTACTTACAATCCTTTGAATGAAGGTGCGGCAGCCTCTTCTAGTTCTCCTTGTCCAACCCCTTTGCTAAAGAAATCTACACTGATGGATTTGATGTCATCTCACTCAAGAGATCATAAGTTTCACATCTCCAATATTTTCCATGTACCTTTCACCATGAGAAGGCCTCCTTATATAACCTTGGAGAGGTCCAACCACTTGAAAGATCTTTTGGATAAGTTGAGGATTCCTCTCCTTCAGTTGAGGATCTTCCCTAAGATCATTCCTTGACCACCTATTTGAATCCAACTACCTTCAGGAATTGAGGGATTCTTCCCTTATTTGTCTCAACAAACCCAAAACTTGCTCAGAAAAGGTTAGTGCTCCCCCAAAAGGGTGCACAGGTCACTCAAACACTCCCTCAAAGAGGCTCAGGGAGCGTCAGCACTCCTTGACAGTGGGTAGGGGAGCTATCCTCTCCAAAATTCATTTTTTAGTGGTTCTTTCAATGGAAAAAGGTTTGTACTCCTTTTCAAGTGATCTCTCTTCTTCAAAACTAGTCTTTGAGGTGTCTTAAGTGTCTTTATGATGTCGTTAGATGCACGACATAGGTAAGATGGCAGTATGATGTTAGTGACACTTGCAACACTTGTAGTCAATACGTGACACTTGCAAACAATATGCGACACTTACAACACTTGTAATGATGAAACTTGCGACACTATCGAAGTGAGTAATTTTGCGGTGTAATAGATTTCCCCCCAAACTACGAAGTTAGAAGACGATGATGACCGAAGTACTTTGTAGACTTTTTAGAGAAAGGGTATGGACATAGAGAGACTGGAAAAAGCTTCACACAACCATAAAAAAAATATTATGACATGTTTCAAACCCAAGGTAGGCATACCTATGCTTGAGTGATAAAGACTTTTTATGTATGGTCGCCATAAAATACACAGCAGATCCATAATTATATTGACAAAAGGTATAGCCATTGAAGATACAATGTGGATCTATACTCCTATGACCTGAACTGATTGTAGCCATGAAGAATAAATAGTGGATCTACGAGACGACAAGACATAGCCACGACCAATACAAAGTGGATCTATGTAACAGTATATGTGTCATAATTCAAAAGAACTCCTTCACAACCTGGGCAAAGTATTCATAAGAGTGATAAATCAACCCAGGGTCTTATGACCGATCCCGATGTAGTACGAATCTAACCATGTGAATAGATGTCCTGATGTCGAACATGGCAGAAACCACTTGATTACCGGTCAATGAGGTAAACCGTTAACAAGCACGAGGGAGATCACCATTGATTTCAATGATTCCCAAGGTACTCTTGTACATTCCAACGAATGTGAATAGATGAGATGAAGTTGAACATCCATGGAATTATCTGATCAAGAGTCAATGATGTAAACCCACTGTATAATGTGAGGAGGCCTGCCATTGAGGCATGTAGGTCCCAAAGTACTAACTGATTTCTAAGTGTAGTTCCCAGATAATGTGTTGAAGTGTATAGGAATAGGAACTGACACAGATATGTAATCGGTAGATCAAATGAACATGGACTGACACAGGTATTGAAACAAGATATTTGCGATGGATGACTCCCGAGGTAGATACTTCCCTTGAACACTGAGGCATGACAACAAAAACATGACATGGACCAAAACTTGATGATGCAGTGGATGTTGTGACTTTCATCAGGTGACCCAAAGGAGTGAAAGAAACTCAGAGGATTGGCTCAATGCAGAGGTTCAGTGGATTAAAATGCATGCAAAGATAAAGTGTCGTGTTCAAGGGCGATCGTAAGAGCTACTGGTAGTGTTCTCAAAAAACTGCTTGGCTTGCTTCTTTCAATTTTTTCCCCATCCAGATAGACGAGTACCTCTTTTTAATTTAACAAGCTCAAGGAGGGTAACACATGCTCGATATGACTCACCTTTGGTAAGTCCCTCTTCCTTTGTTTAACGAACTAGAAGAAGTAAGGGTTTGATCCCATATGGTCCCTTCAATGTATGATTGTGTAACGATTCCAGAGAAGGTAAACTCGGTGGTTTTTCATATTTAGAGAGTCTGAAAATGACTTAAAGACGACTCCAATGTTGTCCTTTTTTCGTAATTTTAGTCTCACGAGGCCGAAAAATAGATAAATTATCACTTGAAATATGCCCTTTTAAACCTTTTAACGAGTGGGAAAGGAAGCAAGATCACTCAGCAATATTTTCATGTTTAGAGAGTCTGAAAAGAGCTCAAAGATGACTCCAAGGGGTTCCTTTTTCGTGTAACCATGCGAGCCCGAAAAAGAGATAAAAAGTTGTTCGGTTGCATTCTCATGTATTTACGAGCACAAGAGAGAACAAAGGCTAAGATCAGTATGCCCCCAGCTTGAAAGTTGGGGGATTTAACTCCAAAATGATCATCAAAGGCTGGAGACATGCCCTCCAAGCTTCAATTCATTCATTGACTTTGAGGTTGTCACCAATTTCTCTACTAGATGGAGAAAAAGGATAAGGTGGATGAAATGAAGGTTCAAGAGTGTTAAGGTCCTAACCCGCACATAGGTAGATCAATGTATTCGGATGTAATAAAGGTCAATATTAATAAGGCCTTACAATAAAATAGAATAAGGCGGATGTAAGAAGACCTAATAGAAGCTTCCGCTTCTAGAAGGATCTTCCTCTAGATGCTTCTCTTAATAGACAT
>JASDQU010033989.1:7522-21764 GCA_032191745.1 Picea mariana | reverse complement strand
TATCAGAGCAAGCCTGAAAGAGACCAACTCACAGTTCTAAAATCCAGTTTTCAATATTGCAGCTGCTGTAGAATTAGGGTTTCTGCATAAACCCTAAGTGTGACATTTTTCTTGTTTAAGGAGGACGTTAGGGGAAGTAACCACATCTAGGAGCTCGCCCTAGGAGGGTGCATCTAGTCTCTCGATCAGAATTCTAAAATTTGAAGTTTGAAAAATTAAGGTTTCCTCATAAAACCCTAAGTTGCGGTTGCGGTATCAGTTGCAGTTGCAGTATCAGTTGCAGTATCAATTGCAGTTGCAGTGCCAATTCCTTTGTGCCAGTTCCTTCATGCCAGTTGCAACACCAATTGCAGTGCCAACACCAGTTGCAGCGAAAGTTTTTGTGAAGTGTTGAGACTGGTTTTTATTGTCCCAATGTGCCTTACCCTAACAAATCTCCACCTACCTTTAAATTACAAGTTGCAACACCTTTAAAGTTTTAAAGGTTTGTGATTTATTATCGTTGTTGCCGAATGGTGCCACTACCTGCCGATATTGTCAGAGGTATGTACTTACATATGTTTAAATTGTATCATTATTTTAGGGCACTTGCAAGAGAAATGATCTTTTGTTTAAGCAACAATCATAGATCCAAAAGGATCTCAGATCCAACACATTCAGAGGAACTATGCACCCTGGATTTGATTACTTTGATATTCCTCTACTTGTTATGGAATTATTGTGATCTTATGAATATCCAGGTTGCATTTTGATTTGTTGAAGTTATCATACTAACCATTGGTCAAAATTAAAGTTAAAGTATTAGATTGATTAAAGTTTAGATTATAGAGTTTATTCCCTAACTCATATTTCTATCAAGATAGCATATTGTCTTAGTACAGAGGATGGGTTGAAGAAAATACTTGCCATCTTGAGTGAAGGAGACTTAGAACAAAAACAACAACACTCATTCTTGAGGACAAGACTCCAGGTTCCAGGTTTGATTGATTAAGTTGATAAGATTCAAATTTGCACATGTCAAGTTTGATAACTGCCTCATTACAAGTAAACACTATAGTTGAGATATAAATCTTTGAAAAGTTTTATACTTGGTAGCATGTGAGCATTATTGAGATAAATGTTTATTATAATCATTTACCAGATATAACAAACATCTCCTCTAGGAGAAACTTCTTGTTTTGTTTCTAGGTTACAATGGAGGAATGATTGATCACAACACTAGAAGAGTGTTGCTCTCGTTTCTTATTATTGTATTGCTTACTTTTGACCCTTGTTTCAGGCAGGTCACAAATGATAGCTCCGAAGGAGCTACTGCGACGATTGTTCTCGCTATTGTGTTCATTTTTATTATAAAGAGTATTATTATTGTCTATTGTTTCTCCCTTGTTGTTCTTGCTTCAGGTAGGTCACAGGTGATAACCCCAAGGGAGCTATAGTGACGGTTGCAGGAGGCAACATATTATATGAGACAATCCTTTGGCGGAGTTTGAGGCGCTCTGATACGACCAGGGTTTCGACTCTGTTTGCCTTAGCTGCCTCCCATGGTTGATCCAGGAGGAGGGGAGTTGTCGCCCCCTCCTTCTCCTGCTTCTTCCTTTCGCAAGCTTCTGGCCACCCAAGGTAAGAAACTCCACCCTGCAGAACCCCCAAGCTTCGTCAAGAAGTTTGACTCAATCCTTGAAATCTATCTGCCCCCGGACAATCCAATGAGGGTAGCCATTTCCCTATCAGAACGAGGACTGGTAGGTCAATTCATGGGGCTCTGACCGTCAGCTTGAACCACATACAACTGGATCCAAAGGAATTGGAGACCGCTGATAAAAAATAGTGTAACCCATTATGCGGTGGAAAGAGGATTCTTGATCTTCGAATTCATCTCTCAGGAAGACAGGGATGTCATCTTCAGGAACGGGTCGTACTTCATGGGCACTCAAGGGATTTATCTGAATCGCTGGACCCCAAGCTTCGATCCAACACTTGAATTCCCCGAGGACGTTCCAGTCTGGGTCAGGCTACCCAACCTACCAATCCATTGCTGGAACCCCTCTTCGCTTCAAGCAATTGGGAACGGGTTGGGACAATACATCGACAGAGTAGATCCCAGAGACTAATACTCATGTGCACGAATCTGCATGGAAGTCGATCTGGAGGAGGGACTTCCTGAAGCAATCAAACTCAAGGTCGGAGACTGGCAACATTACCAGAAGCTGGACTACGAACAACTCCCGTTCAAATGCAGGGGGTGCCATGAATACGACCATTTCCAGAGGAACTGCCCTAAAAATCCAAACAAAGAGAAAGAAAGTGGAGAAGGCTGGCAACATCCAAGAAAATGGAAATCCAAATCCAAAACTAAAGGCCCAAGGAATGAAAAGACACCCCCCACACAAGCCAAGGACCCAGGAAATAAGTCAGATACAAGGGTAGAGAACACCTTTAGAATACTAGCTCAGGAACATGCAGAGAAAACAACAGAAGAAAATACACAGGAAGAAACCCCAACAGAAGAAACGCGTGAAAATCTGAACCCCGAAGTCAGAGAGATCCATTCACCGACAGAAGAAGAAGAGTAATGCAAATCCCCCCCAAGAAAGGACGCAAGGCCAGACATAGAGGAAGGGGAGGTCTCACCAAATAGTGATTACGAAGGTGCAAGTGATGCCCTAGTCACACCAAAGAAAACAGGAAGAGATAGGAAATCCAAGAAATAAGAAAGAGACAAAGAAACCTACAAAGACGTCCTTGTACTTACGTATGCTTAAATTGTATCATTATTTTAGGGCGCTTGCAAGAGAAATGATCTTTTGTCTAAGCAACAATCATAGATCCAAAAGGATCTCAAATCCAACACATTCAGAGGAACTATGCACCCTGGATTTGATTACTTTGATATTCCTCTACTTGTTATGGAAATATTGTGATCTTATGAATATCCAAGTTGCATTTTGATTTGTTGAAGTTATCATACTAACCATTGGTCAAAATTAAAGTTAAAGTATTAGATTGATTAAAGTTTAGATTATAGAGTTTATTCCCTGACTCATATTTCTATCAAGATAGCATATTGTCTTAGTACAGAGGACGGGTTGAAGAAAATACTTGCCATCTTGAGTGAAGGATACTTAGAACAAAAACAACAACACTCATTCTTGAGGACAAGACTCCAAGTTCCAGGTTTGATTGATTAAGTTGATAAGATTCAAATTTGCACATGTCAAGTTTGATAAYTGCCTCATTACAAGTAAACACTATAGTTGAGATATAAATCTTTGAAAAGTTTTATACTTGGTAGCATGTGAGCATTATTGAGATAAATGTTTATTGTAATCATTTACCAGATATAACAAACATCTCCTCTAGGAGAAACTTCTTGTTTTGTTTCTAGGTTACAATGGAGGAATGATTGATCACAACACTAGAAGAGTGTTGCTCTCGTTTCTTATTATTGTATTGCTTACTTTTGACCCTTGTTTCAGGCAGGTCACAAATGATAGCTCCGAAGGAGCTACTGTGACGATTGTTCTCGCTATTGTGTTTATTTTTATTATAAAGAGTATTATTCTTGTCTATTGTTTCTCCCTTGTTGTTCTTGCTCCAGGTAGGTCACAGGTGATAACCCTAAGGGAGCTATAGTGACGGTTGCAGGAGGCAACATATTATATGAGACAATCCTTTGGCGGAGTTTTAGGCGCTCTGATACGACCAGGGTTTTGACTCTATTTGCCTTAGCTGCCTCCCATGGTTGATCCAGGAGGAGGGGAGTTGTCGCCCCCTCCTTCTCCTGCTTCTTCCTTTCACAAGCTTCTGGCCACCCAAGGTAAGAAACTCCACCCTGCGGAACCCCCAAGCTTCGTCAAGAAGCTTGACTCAATCCTTGAAATCTATCTGCCCCCGGACAATCCAATGAGGGTAGCCATTTCCCTATCAGAACAAGGACTGGTAGGTCAATTCATAGGGCTCTGACCGTCAGCTTGAACCACAGACAACTGGATCCAAAGGAATTGGAGACCGGTGATAAAAAATAGTGTAACCCATTATGCGGTGGGAAGAGGATTCCTCATCTTCGAATTCATCTCTCAGGAAGATAGGGATCTCATCTTCAGGAACGGGTCGTACTTCATGGGCACTCAAGGGCTTTATCTGAATCGCTGGACCCCAAGCTTTGATCCAACACTTGAATTCCCCGAGGACGTTCCAGTCTGGGTCAGGCTACCCAACCTACCAATCCATTGCTGGAACCCCTCTTTGCTTCAAGCAATTGGGAATGGGTTGGGACAATACATCGATAGAGTAGATCCCAGAGACCAATACTCATGCACACGAATCTGTGTGGAAGTCGATCTGGAGGAGGGACTTCCTGAAGCGATCAAACTCAAGGTCGAAGACTAGCAACATTACAAAAAGCTGGACTACGAACAACTCCCGTTCAAATGCAGGGGATGCCATGAATACAACCATTTCCAGAGGAACTGCCCTAAAAATCCAAACAAAGAGAAAGAAAGTGGACAAGGCTGGCAACATCCAAGAAAATGGAAATCCAACTCCAAAACTAAAGGCCCAAGGAATGAAAAGACACCCCCAACACAAGCCAAGGACCCAGGAAATAAGTCAGATACAAGGGTAGAGAACACCTTTAGAATATCGGCTCAGGAACATGCAGAGAAAACAACAGAAGAAAATACACAAGAAGAAACCCCAACAGAAGAAACGCGTGAAAATCCGAACCCCGAAGTCAGAGAGATCCATTCACCGACAGAAGAAGAAGAGCAATGCAAATCCCCCCCAAGAAAGGACGCAAGGCCAGACATAGAGGAAGGGGAGGTCTCACCAAATAGCGATTACGAAGGTGCAAGTGATGCCCTAGTCACACCAAAGAAAACAGGAAGAGATAGGAAATCCAAGAAATAAGAAAGAGACAAAGAAACCTACAAAGACGTCCTAAAGGGATCGCAACCAACAATAAGACAACTGATCAATGTTAGACAGACAAGGAAGCACTCCAAGGCCTCCCAAGGAGGCCATTCATCCCCCCAAGGTAATCTATGAAACTAACTTCCTGGAACTGCAGGGGATTCGGCAGCAAAAGGAAAGAAGAAGCACTTAAGGACATCATAAGAGCCTCCAAATCAGATATCCTACTCCTCCAAGAGACCAAGATGGACAACCAAGACTTTCTCAAAGAAACAACTGTCCTATGGAGAATAAGCCAAGGAATAGTAGAAAGCGTAAGGGAGGCCATTCATCCCCCCAAGGTAATCTATGAAACTAACTTCCTGGAACTGCAGGGGATTCGGCAGCAAAAGGAAAGAAGAAGCACTTAAGGACATCATAAGAGCCTCCAAATCAGATATCCTACTCCTCCAAGAGACCAAGATGGACAACCAAGACTTTCTCAAAGAAACAACTGTCCTATGGAGAATAAGCCAAGGAATAGTAGAAAGCGTAAGAGGTGCCTCAGGCGGGATAGGCACCCTATGGAACACTATGACATTCGATCTGATCAACTCTGAAACGAGCATGCACTGGGTCCACACCAGACTCCTTCATAAGGCAACGAGCCGACTGGTAAGTCTCTTCAATATCTATGTACCACACCTGTTGATGGAAAAAAGAAAGTGTTGGGAGACCCTAAAAGACTATTTATTGCAGAATGATCTAGACAATATCATTATTGGGGGAGACCTAAATGTGACCCTAGCTCTAAATGAAAAAAAAGGAGGCTCCATTGTGTGAGACCCAATAAGAGAGTGGGTGGAAGATCTAATTTCATATTAGGATCTAGAAGATATCAAGCCTACTAAAGGCAAATATATGTGGACAAATAAAAGGATAGGACTAGGGCATATAGCAGCAAGGCTGGATAGATTCCTCGTCCAAAGCTCCTTCCTGTTTCTAGGCCTCACTCCCACCTCTTCGATCCTCCCTCACAGTGTGTCACATCACAAACCCATCCTTTTAGAAATTTCGTGTGACATAAACCATGGGCCCATCCCATTCAAATTTAGCCCAACTTGGCCCCAAGACAAAGACTTCCTGAAGCTAGTTACCAAAGTTTGGAATGGCACAGTAAGAGGCTCGACCTTCTATGTGTGGGAAGAAAAACTCAGGAGATTAAATACAGGGCTAAAAACTTGGGCAAAAGGTCAGGCAAATCCAATTAAAACTCGTCAAGAAGCCCAAAAGCAGCTTGGGAACCACCAACTGGAAATGGAAAATCAGGATATCACCCAAGAAAGCTTGCAGCAAGAAGACCGTCTTCAAAGGCAATGGCACCAGGCTTGCTGTGAGGAGGAAATTTATTGGAGACAGAAATCTAGAAGCCTATGGCTGGAAGCAGGAGATAGAAACACGAGCTACTTCCACAAGCAAGCTGAGGCAAGGAAGCAGTTTAAAACAGTGACAGAAATTCAAGTTCAAAATCAAACAATCACAGATCTAGAAGGCATTAAAGCAACGACAACTGAAGCCTTCGAAGACCTCTACACTGAAACACAAAGGACTGATATAGACCCCAAAGAGTACCCTCTTTCTCTTATCCCAAAACTCATCAAGGAAGACATCAATAATAGCCTAACTAAGGAATTTACTCAACAAAAAATAAAAGAAGCACTAGACCAAATGAATCCTGACAAAGCCCTAGGACCAGATGGTTTCACATCAAGATTCTACCAACATAGCTGGGATATAATAAAATCAGATCTTACGAAGCTGATTCGGAAATCTCAGACTTGCAGCAAACTAGGAGGTGGAACGAATTCGGCCTTCTTGGCACTGATTCCGAAAGAAAAAGGAGCAATCAGCTTCGACAGATTTCGGCCAATCTCCTTGTGCAACACAAGTTACAAAATCCTTACAAAGATCATAGTCAACAGAATTAAAAAAATTCTTCCTATAATCATCCTCGAAAACCAAGGAGGATTCATCAAAGGCAGACACATAGTAGATAACATCATCCTAGTGCAAGAGGCCCTGCACTCAAGCATCTGGAGAAAAGACAAAGGTATGATAATAAAACTTGATCTCGCCAATGCTTTTGATAGAGTTAGACATAATTTTTTATTTAAAGTCATGGAAAATTTTGGGTTCGCCCCAACTTTTGTAAACTAGATCAAAGCTTGTATCATGTCAGCTTGGATAGCCCCTCTTGTGAATGGGAGGGCAACTAAGTTCTTTCAAGCATCCAGAGGAGTCCGACAAGGCTGCCCCCTCTCTCCCTTCCTCTATGCAATTCAAGCCTCAGTGCTAAGCTTCCAACTAGATCATTGCCAGAGTCACAACAACCTCCACGATTTGAGAATAACGCCAGGGGTAAAGGACATAAATCATGCCTAGTTCATGGATGACACTCTGCTAATGGGAGGTGCGAGTGTACAAATAGCAAGGAAATTCAAGAATGAATTAGTGGCTTGCACAGAAATCTCAGGAAGTGTCATAAGCCCTACTAAAAGCAAGATCTACGGCTGGAATATAACGCCAAATGAAATGCTGGAGATCGCCAGGGTACTAGGAATGGAAGGATGTACCAAATGTGAAGCCTTTAAGTATCTGGGAGTCCCAATCTTCAACTCCAACCCAAGAACACCGCACTGGAATTTGTTGATTGACAAGATAAAGAACAAGCTAACTTCCTGGGGAACGAGCTGGTTAAACCTGGCAGGTAAAGTGGTCCTAATCAAGGTCGTCCTTGCCATCATTCCAATCTATCAAAGCTCTTTGCTTCTAGCCCCTGCCTCCATAGTACAAAAAATTGAAGCAATGTTCAGAAGGTTTCTGTGGGAAGGTGGAAAACAGTCAGGGAGAAAGCTGCATCTAATAAGCTGGGAAAAAATCTCCAAGCCAATCATGGAAGGTGGTCTCAACTTCAAAAATACACATGTTCAAAATCTGGCACTAGGGGTAAAGATTCTTTGGAACCTAATCATCGGGAAGCCAACGTGGAGTAAAAAAGCATTATGAAAAAAGTACTTTAGAGGCCCAAGGGAAAAATGTTTAGAGCGCCCAATTCTAGAGAAGAGAGGCTCCCCAATCTTCTCGCTCTGTCATAATACTATGCCCCATTTCAGACCTCATCTCACTTGGGTGCCAGGCAATGGGAAGAAAATAAATATTTGGTAGGACTCAATCATGGGAGATCCTCCCCTTGGATTGAGACAGGATCTGGATCGACTCAAAGAGTGGATGGTCACTCAAAATTTAAACACTCTTTGGGGCATCTCAATTTGGGGGAACGATGAGCACAAGATGTGGCTAAGGTGGGGAATTGCTAACAATCCCCCTGATTTAGAAGAGGACTGGAACGCCCTGAAGCTCTACCTCCAAGGGAAATCCCCACTCAAAAAAAGGGGAAAAAACAAATGGGGTTGGGGAAAGAGCTCAGGGACCTACACCACTGCAGCAGGGTATCAGCTCACAAACTCCCACCTCAATGTCCCTCCAAACCCAACAATTTGGAAAGCAATTTGGACCCCCCAAGTCCATCCCAAAGATTGACACGTTTATTTGGACTCTGGCTCACAGAAGAATTCTAACGGGAGAAAACCTAAGAAGAAGGGGGTGGGAAGGCCCCAATAGATGCCCACTCTGTCTTCAAGCAGAAGAAACCACAAACCATCTACTACTAAGCTGTACCTACTCCAAAGAAGTCTGGCAATTGGCTCTGGGACTACAAAGGGCCGTAAACATACCCCAAGAAATGAGCAATCTTCTCCAAAGTTGGAATTCCATCTGCCCTTTCCAGACTGAGAAAAAAGGCCAAATCTCCACTCTGTGGAGACTCCTCCCCAAGTTCATCCTCTGAAAAATCTGGCTGGAACGAAACAATAGACTTTTCAGGGAACTCAAAAGAAGTCCAACCCAAGTTGCAACCAAGATACAGGCCTACTTTGGCGAAAGCGCTCCCTACTTCTGCCAAACAAAGAACTCTAGAGTACTAGAGTTGGAAGAGGAACAATGGCTGGCTCAGTTTGAACTTCAAGACTAGGGGGGAAAAAAGGACAACAACTCTGGCCAAGAAGCCTGGGAAATACGAAAGGAGAAACAAGATTTTGAAGGATGGAAGACAAAGGAAAAGAAACATATTCTGTCCTTTGACGAGGCCTCCAAAGGGAACCCAAGCTTGGCAGGTGGAGGAGGGGTCCTAGAGAGCCCCACCGGATCACTGAGGCTAAGTTTCGCCTGGGGATTCGGAACTGAAACTAACAATAGAGCAGAAGCCCTAACACTTTGGCAAGGGCTCAACGAAGCAATCAGCTATAGCGTTCAAGATGTGGTAATAATTGGGGACTCCCAGATAGTAATCAAAGCCTTCATCCAAAGAAGCAAACTCAAAAATGCAAAACTCAATAATCTCTTGGAGAAAATCCAACTCCTCCTTGGGAATTTCCGGTCTTGTAAGCTTTGCCATGTCTTGCGAAACCTAAACGAGCAAGAAGACGCCAAGGCCAATAAAGGCGTCCTCTTGACTGCTGGAACCATGCAACTTAATGGCACAACGTCCACAGTGGATCTACCCTGAATCTAGGGAGGATTTCCACAAAGGAATTAAAGTCATTAGCTGGAAAGGGGAAGGCAACATGAAAGAAGGAGTTGGGCAAACCCAAAACGCTACAGGACAGTGGCGCTACAGAACAACGCAAGTGGACAGAAGGTACAGTCCAGTGCATCATTTGGTCGTTGATTTTCTTTGGGAAGGAGACAGGACGGCAGGTAGCCCATACCCTTTAGATCGCGCAAATCATTTAGGGGATTCGATTTGGGAGGAGGTTAAGCTTAAAACGGGGAGAGGAACCTAGTCCTCCACACCAGCCTCACGCAGAGACAACCAAGAAGGAACACGGCCCAACTACGAGAGGCTCACGTGCAACAACAAGTCACAAGGAGAAGAGAAGAAGTCGTTGAAGATGACAGCTAGCTTGGGAAGGAAGCCAAGCACGGAAGACAGGCCAAACGCAATGGATGTCACTCTAGAAAATTTAAAGCAAATGTTGAACTACCAATTAGACTTTCTACAAAATCTGGACATAGACGCAGGAGGAAGAATGGAGAGGCTAGATGAGGACATCACCACCACAAAATTTGAGATCATTGAGGAGCTCGACAAACTCCACAAAGAACTCAAGGACCCCAAGAAAGAATTCAAGGCCAGAATCGGCCAGCTGGAGGAAAAAATGGCTCAATTAAACAATGAATGGAAGCGAGATCCAGAGAAGTAGATCAGTGTATCATGTCACGAAAGGGAGTTTTGCAATATCTCAACAAGGATGGCATTTTGTATAGAAGCCTCCGCTGTAAATAAATTTGTAAAGCACCCCTCCCCTGGAAGGTTAGTATAGCCTCCAGGTTTGTATTCGACTAGTAGAGCGTGGCTCACCATAGTTGTAACAGCACCAGTGGCTTTGCCACTGTCTTTCTTAATTAAAATCCATTAAATCGTTTTTGTAAAAAAAAAACATATTAGATGAGACATGGAGCAGACTATCCAAGTTGTATACATGAACATATACATCCATGTACTGAAGAAGAAGAAGCTACTTTTGCTAGGTACAAACCATCTCATATGAAGACAGATCATGGAGAGTAGAAGGCTCCAGATATGACAAAACAAATCCTTCTAGTGCAGTTGATCACTCTTCAAATAATCAGAAAGAGTTAATAGAGCCTGAAGGGCCTACCCATAATCAATGCAATAACCATGAAGAGACTAGCATTGCTCCATGACACTTTGCAAGATGCAAAGCCATATAGCATTGATGAGCATATCAGAGGGAACAAATGGCTCTGAGGATTATATAGACTCAGAGGAAGTCAAGCTTCAGAGGGAGTATGAATACTCAAGAGTGAGAGTGATCTCAAAGAGGATCGGATGAGAAAAAGGGACGTCTTCTAGGACCGACAGATAGATGCCATGAGTTGAGAAGACTAGATCGTAGCTTCATAGACTTCTAGGAGATGTGAAATCTTTTAGGAAGATTCCCTTCTTTTAGTGACATAAGAGGAAGCCAATCAGAAGGAATGGGATATGGTTTTTGCCTTGATACCGGAAGGGAAGTAAGTGGTGAATTCCAAGATTGATCTAACAGATCAAGCATGTTGCAGATAATAATATAAATATGTAGCAAGCCTAATTTTTGTCCAGAGGATTCTCCCAGCAAGAGGGAGAAGACTATGACGAGACACTTGCTCCAGTGATCATAAAAAGTATATATAGAACAACCATGATCCATTAAAAGAAGCTGATGTAGTATGAGATTCAGAGGGAGCAAATGAATATGTCATCGTGATGGAGTAGAGGAGCTACTCTTAGAGTTTAGCAGCTACAGTGAGAATGGAGCAATCATTCTAAGTTTCAGAAAAGGCAGTTGTAGGTGCAGAGTCCCAGTTCTAGAAGGAACAAGTTGCAGAGAGAATAAGGGACATACTCTCAAGTAGTGAGACAGATAGTGCTTTGCAAAAAGCACATAGAAGCAACACATGATTATGCAGATTGAGTTGCATATGAGAAAGTGTACCAAGTTGGTACAATGTGATGTGAAAATTTGGTTTCGAAGTACAGGACATGAAGACTCATGCATGCAAGTTGAAGCAAGCTCCAAGAGCCTGGTATGGAAGGATTGATAGTTTTTTGATGAGCTTGGGATTTACCAAGAGTAAAGTTGATCCCAACCTTTACTTCAAGATTGAGAACAATGGATGAGTTATATTGTTGCTATACGTGGATGACTTATTCTTGATAGATGAAGAAAATATCATCACAGATTGTAAGAAGAAGCTTGCTGCTGAATTTGAAACGAAGGGCCTAGGCCTGATGCACTATTTCTTAGGTCTTGAAGTATGGCAGAGCCCAAAAGAGATTTTCCTTAATTAAGGAAAGTATGTTGTGGAAATTCTAAAGAGATTCAACATGATGGACTATAGAGCCATGTCCACTCCTATGGAGACGAATCTGAAGTTATTGGCCGATACTTCATCAGAAATAGTTGATGTTATTATATACAGACAGATGATTGGTTTGTTGATGCATCCGACGAATACTAGACCAAATATATGCTTTGTTATGAACATCTTGAGTCGGTATCTGGTGGAGCCCAGATGTGTTCACCTTGTAGTTGCAAAGCATATGATGAGATACCTTAAGGACAAAAAAAGCACTTCAGGATGTTGTTTCAGTTTAGGGTTAGCCATGACTTCGTGGCAAAGCAGGAAGCAATCCAGTATTGTTCTCAATATGACAAAAACATAGTACATTGTAGCATGCTCCGCTAGTTGTGAATCCATATGGCTTCAAAAGTTGTTGTCATGTCTATTTTGACTTAGAGATGGATGCTATCGTGATCTTTTGTGATAACCAAAGTTACATAAAGATGACATAGAACCCAATGTTCCACGATAAAACAAAGCACATTGAGATCCAATACCACTACATTCGTGACATGGTACAGAAGGGAGCTGTGAAGCTTCAGTATGTTGGCACAAATGAGTAGGTAACAGATGTGTTGACTAAGCCTCTGTCTCGTGTGAAGTTTGAGTACTTCAGAGACAAGCTTGGTGTAGTTCGAAAGGACTTCTCTCGAAAGGGGGAGTGATGCTGATGATACTATGGTATCCTGACCACCAATTGGGAAACTCAGTTAGGATTTATATCCTAGGGGTTTGATCATCCCTGGACAGATCCTGTAAGGTCTAGATGGAAGGTCTGTTGGAGTGCCTATGTATGTATATAATTGTTGTGGTCAGTAGTGTGGCAACTCGGTTAGGATTTATATCCTAGGGGATTTCTATCCCTGGACAGATCTTGTAAGGTCTGGATGGATGGTCTGTCGGAGTGCCCACAGTTGTTGTTGTTGTTGTTGACGATGCTCCTCTCTCATTCTGTTGCCATTGATGTTGATGTTCCAGCTTCGTGTTGTTGATGTTGTTGTTCCAACTTCGTGTTTTTGATATTGATGTTCCAACTTTGTGCTGTTAATGTTGATGTTCCAACTTCATGTTGTTGATGATGTTGATGTTCTAGCTTCGTGCTGTTGATGTTGATGTTCCAGCTTCGTGTTGATGATGTTGATGTTTCGACTTCATGTTGTTCCATCTTCGTGTTGATGATGTTGATGTTCCAGTTTCATGCTGTTGATGATGATGATGTTACTCTAACTCCGCGCTGTAGACGATGATGATGTTCAATTTCTACTAATGTTGATGATGAGAAAAACTTCCGATGACCTATAGATATGACATACAATGTTTCAGATGCCGATGACAATGTCTTCTCCTCTTGATGTTGTATTGAGTCCAGTCAGTTGTTATTGATGTTGTCAGTAGAATACCCTTCTTGTTAAGGGGGAGTGTTGAAATATTGTAACTTCGAAGGATATTCTACCTAAGAGGGTGTGTTGAATATTATTATTATATTGTATTTATTAATTAGGCCCTATCGTGCCTTTGTAAAAGTCGACCCTTTTGTGCCATGACAAATAAATGTAAATTAAAAAGGTAAAGTGATAGGTTAGCCCTGACCTAATTAAGGGAGGCCATACTACTATTTATAAAGGAGGCTAGCACCTCATTTGCACTCTCACTCATGAGCTCTGCAACAAGAGGAAAAAGTGTGAATTCTTGGAGGAGAAGCTGCTGCAACTGGGGGTGACATCAAGAAGGGTTTTGGTCCATCTCTTGGTATCTCTTGGTTAAGTGGTGCGCTACTCTTTCCTAGTGAAGTAGTAGAGGCAGATCCTCTGCTTTGTTTCTGGTCTATCTATATTAAGGAAGTTTTGTGGGGTTTTCTTCCACATGAGGGTTTCCCAGGATAATCTGTGTGTCTCTATTGTTTCTGTGATTGCCTTTCTTTCAATGATCTTATTTATGCAACTAATGTGCTAAATGATTGTAATAATAAAGAAGAACCGTCACTGCTAGTTGTATAAGTAAAACATTAACAAATATGCCCTTAGAGTGGGCCTAATAGTTAAGAGCATGTATTTTCTTCTCAGAGGTCATAGGTTCAAAACTAGAGGGGGTAGAAGCTGTACATGTTGACTAATATTTGGCTCGCTGTGATGAGGCTCGAAGAGTAGACACCTAGAGGTCCACCTCTAGATTTATCTGAGGTGTGCTTCAAGACGTCTTGACCCATGCCAAGTCACAAGTGTCGACTAGTACTTACTTCCATACTATTGGTATACAACCATAACTACATAACATTTTAAAATTTTTTTGTTAAAAAAATTATTAACCATGATATGAATAGAATTAG
>JASDQU010033988.1:11330-21952 GCA_032191745.1 Picea mariana | reverse complement strand
AAATAGGGGAATATGATAGTTCTTACTCTTGTGGAGAGGAGTTAGGTGATCCTTGAGGGTTGGCTGCAATGATATGGGTTCTCATTGCAAGGCGATATTCCAAAAGGTTGATAATACCATCCATGTGACGAGTTTGATACTCACTAATAAATGGGAAAAGGTAAGTGAAGTGGTCAAATCATCCATAAAAGTGTGCATCAAAAACTACTTTTTGATTTTACTCAGGTGGACATATGGTAAATAGTAGAAGAACCTTGTTGAATGACCAATGTAGGTTGTGATGTAGTTTGGGTGGGGGGTTCTAGAAGCATCATTTGATGAACTCCATCCAACATGTCCTTAAAGTTTGCTAGATGAGGATAATGGTCATTGTAGTTTCCATAATATGAGCATATGGAACAACGATGATTTTCACACAATGTCTGGTTGTGGGTTGTGTTTTATTCCATTGTAGGTGTTGAAAAAGTATCCACAATGGAAGGGGTGTGTAGAAGTGGTGCTTCCATTCATTGTTCGATAAGGTTCATTAGTTCACGAAGTGTGGTCCATAGGTTTGTAGGATGACATGGGAATCAAAGAGTGTGCAAGGAGAAGGTATTTGATCTATGGATTGAGTATCCCCCTACATTCTTCCTCTTTCTATCAATGGTTTTAGTCTTTATCCCATTGGTCTGACGAGCTTCTTTCAATGTTGGGTTGCAAGAGTTTGTACTGGCTGTACAACCATGTGAGGTGGGGGTGTTGGTAACACTACCATAGATGGATGTTCAAAGTACCACACAGGTATCCCTAGCACAATGTTTGAGAGTGAGAGTGGAAATTACTTGATACACTATAAATCCTAGCGGTCAGTAGAAAAATGGGATCTCGTCAAGGGGGTGAGAAATGGTATGCATGGGAGGTGGTTGGTCATTCATAAATGAAGTCTCTAGAATAAAAAAGGGAGAATATGGTTCCACCACAAAAAAAAAATAATCTTGGTGATCGGTAAAAAAATGGGATCTCGTCGAGGGGGTGAGAAATTGTATGCATGGGAGGTGGTTGGTCATTCATAAATGAACTCTCTAGAATAAACAAGGGAGAATATGGTTTCACCAAAAAAGAAATTGATGGTGCACACGTGGGTAGAATTTCAAGGTGAAATAAAAGGTGGTTCACCTTGATAAGTGTGAAGAAGAAAATAATCTTTAAATATCCCATGACGCATTTCAATGAAGGACTAGAACTCCTTATGTTACCTAATAAATGAAAGGATGTTATCCAAGTTCATGGTTGGGTTTGGTTCATAGTGTGTTAGTTGGTCTATTGTGAGGGAAGATCATTGTTTCAAACATAGATGAAATAAAGGAACGTACATGTAACTATGTCCTAGGAGGATATTGTAGTCGAAGAGGGTGTCTATGACATTAATATTGATCAAGAAAAAATTTATGACTATCTCTATTGGGATGTTTTGTAAAATTCCCTTGGGTTGAGATGAATGACCATCATAATCCCTAAGGGTGGTAGCAAAGGGGGTTATATTCAAGGAGCCTTGCTTATGTTATACATTCTTGGAAATTATGCAAGCAAATGCTCCCTCATATATAATCCACTGATGAGTGCTGATGTTTCTAACTGTTACCGAGATTTGAAATGTTACCAAGGATGGGAGCCTAGCTTATGAGTTATCCAAATCAAATATAATGAGGTTATGTTTAGAAGGGACTACCCCAAATGTTGATAGCAAGGACTTATGTTAATGGATGAAGGGGAGTAAGAAAAATAATCAACAATTTTGTAGCTATAAGTGGCCCTAGCATGAGGGTTATGAGTAGTATGCCTTAGATGATATTTTGGTACTTTGGGAGTAGGATGACCACTAGGATGTTGTAATAAACCTCAGAACTGTCAAATAAAATTTTTTTTCTTACTTTATGCATTCACCTTTGAATGGGTTCGACATTAAAAGAAAAAGGGCTCCTAGCTGACGTTGATTAAATTTGCTACCCAATTTAACATTTGAAACATTATTTCAAGTTGTGC
Organism: Picea mariana; assembly: GCA_032191745.1. Taxonomy (NCBI): domain Eukaryota; kingdom Viridiplantae; phylum Streptophyta; class Pinopsida; order Pinales; family Pinaceae; genus Picea; species Picea mariana. The sequence goes on along the minus strand of JASDQU010033988.1, from coordinate 19,927 downwards.
TTACTCTGCACTCCACCAGTCACTTATAGTCCTTCAGACTATGTTTACTTTCATATCGATATAAAAATTATATATCCATATAATTTCGCTTACCACAATGAATAATTTTGATACTTATATCCCTAAGCCTTATTCGTAACCTTAACCACTTGCTCAAAGGAGTCATGTAAGAACAATAAAGGTAAAGGGTCAGGTTATACCCCTCTACGAAATATTTAAATTAATAAGGATGTGGTTGGGGTAAGTGCTTCTGGTTTTAATATCGATGTAATGATTATTTGAAAACCAACAGCCCGTGCTAGATGTTCGTTGACTCTACCTGTTCCATATGAAATTCCGACTAAAAATTACCTTAACAAGGTTGGTGTTGGTTAGGGTTAAAACTTACCTTAAACATGTAGACGCTTCTTTCATCCATATCCAATTAATTGGACTAGCAGGAATAAGTCAGTCGAGAGTTAAACCCTGACCAGGCCATTAATGGACCCTGATGTGGGCGAGAGTCGAGGCCATCACCTGACCCTTCATCCATTATGGATGCGCCAAGTTCCATTCTTCACATGGCCGACCCTTCCTTCATACCAATGACATTTAATCTACACGGTAAGGTTTTTCTTTGGGTTATAGTGGTTCATTTCTGTAGCAAGTAGATTCATAGAGGATTTGGCTCTAAGACTTTGAAATGTTGTCGAAGGAAAACTGGGGAACTTCCATGATGGAGGTGATATATTTCATCCAACCTCCAGGTAAGATTCGTGCTTTCACTGTAACATTTGACTGTTATTAAATTACTTCCTCGTTACTGAAACTCAATAGAGGCATTATGGTTTTCCTCGCTATGGGTAGATAGCTCTTCTTGCCCCACTCCCACCCTTCATTCTCTTGTTTCCTTGGGGCCACTAAGGGTTATTCGTAAGCAGTGTGCCTTTATGCTTGTTATTCCCACTTTTGTTGTGTTGTATCATTGTTTTTGGGAAGCCATACTATAATGCATTTTAGTTTTTTTGAGGTTAGCAAACTGATAGATGGTCGGTTTTGACAATGTTATATGTCATATTTGGGTATTCTCTGTATAACGACTAAATATCGTTTCCTTATTCTGGCTCTGTCTACCCACCTCAATGAGCTCTTTCAACTGTACCCTGTCCTTACTAAAAATCATAACCCCACTGAGGAGAACAGATACCCTTCATAACTTCCTCCTGTGGAACCCCAATTAGCGATACCTCTCTGGCTAAAATTCCTATATCATTCCACGGAAAATGGTTTGTCGGTGTTGTATGTTCTTGGCCTCGGTTTGACCATCAGGAGGAGGGTATGCATCTTACTCCATGGTTTAAATTAAATTTTTCTTTTCTTTTAAACTGGTTCCTACGTTTTTAAAGATAATAGGTATCCTCATTCTATTAGTGTATAGGCTCACGAAACTCATGTTTAATGTAAATATATTTCTGCAACTTGTCTATTCCTCTGTATAACTGTAAGAAATTCTCCCTTTGTTTAATGTTTGCTGGATTCGATGTCAGAATTCATGTACTTTTATGAAAATGCATTGCTTTTAAACCCATCTCTTTATACTGGATACTGTAACTAATGATGGGGCCATGTTTGGTGCGAGGGTACTGATTAGCTTGATCGTGTTCACTCCTCCCCTTTCGGTCTAATGGTGGTCTCTATTCAGAATGGAAGCCTACCTATGGTGAATCGAAGATAAGTAAAATATTACACCCAATTTGATAAAAGAAAGAATTCGAGTTCGGCAAGACCTATATTCCATGACTAATTGAATGCTTCGCTTCTTTTGTAGGCCGAAGTGGAATATGGCACTAGATCTAAATTGGGTCCTGATCAGAAAGGTATTCTAGTGTCTAATAAGAGAACTCTTAAAAGATCTGGAAAAGGCTTGGTGGTGTTGGGTTATTACCCTGGTGTTCTTGGCATATGACTGATGCCAAATCATTAGATGTACATAATTTTTAAACAAGGGTTGTAAATTTCTTTCTTTGTTGAGGTTTATTGTTAGTCTCTGCAAAGAGATATTCCAGACATAATCTATATTGTGAAACATAGCAGAGGTAGAATATATAGTGAATCGAATTTAATGGAATTTTTACTTGTGTCAGTTGTTGATTAAATTCTTTTCATTTAGAGTAAGTCTTGTGGTTGTGGTTATATGTATAGATTCCTAAAGTATGCATGGTTATCTACGTACTATATAAATGTCTCCATTAACTTAAGTTTTCCCAGCGTAATCATTCCACGTTGTTGAAGTCAAGGATTCTATAGTTTTAATGTATGATCCGTGACTCTGAGAGTGCACTACCGAAAATGAATTTAATACTCCTGAAATTTGTTCTGGATCTCCTTAAGGGTTACACCAATTTTTAATCTGCCACAGACCTTGAATGTGGAAAGGGTAGACTGCTCTTGGAATATAGAGTGCATAAAATCTTATGATAGATGTCCATTTAAATGATTGTACTTTCGATTTTGGTGTCTGATAAAGAAAAAGGGGTTTTCTAGATTTCTTTAAATTTCAAATTTTGTCATTCTTTACACATCTACTATTTCATTTGTATGTTGTTGGTGCATAATATTGATCAGTATAAAATTCATATAATACAATAAAAAGATGTATATCATATCAACCTTTCTGTTGTAGATAGTTTACTTCCGGTTTACAGTTTTCCAAATGTATATATATGTATAATATTTAAATACACAGGTGATCCATAAGATTCTTGTTGTCCCATATTTCTCTTCAATTCCGAAATGTATTAGAAATGAAGTCTCCATTAAGGGGCATGATTTTTCTGAATTTTAATTCTAGAGATACATCTAAATGTTTCTTTTAGGTACATATTTACTTAACTATGATTTCTCAAAGTTAGATCTGTTTAATATATCATTCACAAAAATAAACCTATGCCTATAACAGATCGACTCTCTTCAAGCATATTAATACACAGATCATCCTAACTAGCATTTCGACTTCAGATTTAAACATATCGTGTATATGGACCTTCTCTCTTAAGTTCAATCGTATATAGATAATTTTGCCTAGTATTCTAGATTTTAGGAGGGACCAATCCAGAATTTAGACTGTGATTGTAAATTTCATACCACAAATAGATATCATCCATGGAAAAATTATTTCAACTTAGTACAATTAGATGCATATTATTAGTTACACACAAAACATCCAAGAACAGAGCAGGGAAAGGTTTACATATTTGAACCATCTCACAGGAAGACAAAGGGAATAGCCATGTACCTCCCAATTGTAGAATAAGGTAGCCAAAACACTTTCCCGATTCACCCCCTAGCCCAACCATGAATCCATGAGGGCGAATTTGGAAGACTCCTCCTCAACAATGTTCTTCACTTTCCATAGATTCCTCTTGCCTCACACTCACTCCGTAGTGTTCATAATAACAAGGAAAAAATCAATAATCTCCTTTCCCAACATACTTGGCAGCGTCCTGCCTCTTCACATATATTATTTATTCATAAAAGAAATCCTTTTGCCTAGGTCGTTTCCCTCCCTTGGGATTTTTCGCATCTTTCTAAATCCGTGATTTCAAGGGGCTGTCAAAGGTCGAATCTCTGATTTTCCACTTATAATAATCATCCCATAGGTAGTTCCAATAGGTTACCCACTCATGGAGTCATGATCAGCTAATTTTTAACATGGTTGTTCCATTTGTCCTCGTGCAATCAATATAAAATATTTTGTTTTCATACAAGTGTCATAGTCAAATAGTTAGTTGGGTCAAATCAGATCTCTGCCCAACAGTCATAATAATTAATTACAATTATTAAATTCAAAATTCAAAATTTCCATAAAAGACAAAAAATTTCCAAATTCGAATTTACTAAAAACAAAATAATTTTCCAACAAATTTAAATTTCAAAAATACTTTATTTTGGGATGTCACATCCTTTCCCCCTTCAATAAAACATTGTCCTCAGTGTTCGTTCCTTTCTTGTAACAGGATTCGATGAGATCTTCGTAGATCTCCCTATAACTCCCAAGTGGCCTCCTCAAGACTAAAGTGCTTCCATTGCACCTTTACCTGAGCGACAACTCTATTCCAAAGTGCTATTTCACTCTGGTCTAGAATACGTAGGGGTTCCACCTAGAACTCGCCTTTAGGTTCCACCTGCACCAAGTTCCAATCAATCATATGAGTAGGGTCATGAATATATGTTTTTAACAAAGAAACATGAAATACATTATGAATTCCTAGATTAGCTGGGAGTGTGAGTTGATATTCTACGGGTCCAATTCGAGTTAATATCTCGAAGGGCCCACAAAACCTCGGTGCCAACTTGGCATAGTTTCCCAACTTCAATGAGCTTTTTCGGGCTTTGACCTTCAAATAAACATGGTCCCCCACTTGGAATTCCAAGTGTCTAATTTTTTGATATACATAGCTCTTTTGTCTGCCTGTGCATCTTTCAAGTTCTGTTGTACTTTTTTCACCATGTTCTCCATTTCTTGGAGCATCTCTCATCCAACCATGTTATCCCAGCTAATTAGAGTCGTACACTTTTTGTCGTACAATATTTTGAAAGCGCTCAACTTGGTCGAAGTTTGGTACCCATTGTTATAACGAAATTCTACCAAGTGCAGATAGTCTTCCCACTTCTTTGGTTTTGTTCTTACGTACATGTGGAGCATATCCTCCATGATTTGGTTTGTCCTCTCGGTCTATCCATCCGTTTGTGGGTGATAACTTGTACTGAAATTCAAATTAGTATTTAGCCCTGCAAACAATTCCTTCCAAAAGCCGGATGTGAATTTTACGTCTCTATCTGAAATCACCATTTTAGGAATACCATGCAGTCTAAAAATTTGTTTCATGAATATTTCAACAATGATTATAGTTTTAAAAGTAGACTTTATAGGAATAAAGTGTGCAGACTTACTGAGTTTATCGATTACAACCATTATAGAATCATTTTTTTCTGAGTTTTAGGCAAAGCTATTATAAAGTCGAGTGATATGGTCTCCCATTTCCATTCTGGTACTGGTAATGGCTGTAATAGGTCGGTTGGATGTTGGTTCTTGGCCATAAATTACTGACAATCTTGGCACCTAGCCAAGTATTCCTCTATTTCACCCTTCATATTAGGCCAGTAAAATAGTTTTCTAAGTGTTGTTATTGTTTTCTGGTAACCTGGATGACTAGAGTATGACTTCTTATGCACTTCATCCAAGACTGTTACTTTTAATTCTGTTGAATATGGTATGTAAAGTTTGTTTTTAAATCATAATAGTCCCTTCTTGTCGATACTTAGATCTCTTTTATCTGAGTTTGTGATACTGTTTTGTAATTCTTCCATCATCTTAGTGTAATTTCCATCGTTAATACATGTTGTCCTTATTCTTTGTTACAGATCACTTTCTGCCCTATTGATATTTATTTGAAATAACCCATGGACTCTTTTGCTTAAAGCATCTGCTACTTTATTTTCTTTGCCCTTGATATGTCTGACTTCGAAATCGAATTCTCTCAAGAAGGCTAGCCATCTGGCTTGCCTTTCAGTGAGCTCTGGTTGGCTAAAAATATATTTAACACCGCTATTATTTGTCAATAGTAGAATTTTTCTTCCCACTATGTAGTGTCACCACATTTTTAAGGCATGTATTATCGCTGCCAATTCTAAGTCATGAGTGACATAATTTCACTCATGTTCTTTTAATTTATGGGACTCATAACAAATCACTTGTCCTTCCCGAGTTAGGACACCACCTAGTCCTTCTTTACTTGAATCAACACATAGTATGAAGTCTTTATCTAGGTCTGCTACCTTCAAAATGGGTGCAGTTGTCAATAATTCCTTCGGCTTGTTAAAATTATCTTGACACTTCTGCGACCAGTTAAACTTGGTACCTTTCTTTTGTAATGACATGATAGGGTAGGCTATCTTGGAAAACAATGCTATAAAATTGCGATAACATCCAGTGATTCCCATGAATGACCAGATATCTGCCACATCCTTTGGTACTTGGCATTCCATAATGGCTTTTATCTTTTCTAGGTCTACAACAATGCCTTATGCTGAAACTACATGTCCTAGATATTGTATTTCCTTTTGATAAAAGTCACACTTGTCAAACTTGGCATATAGTTTGTATTTCATCAACATTTGCAAAGATATTCTTAAGTGTTCCTCATGTTCATCCTCCATTTTAGAATAAACCAGTATATATTCAATAAATACTACTACGAACTTGTCTAAGTACTAGCTGAAAATACTGGTCATCAGACACATAAATGTGGTTGGTGCCTTAGGATGCCCGATAGGTATGACTACAAATTCGTAGTGTTCATATATTGTTCTAAAAGCTGTTTTTTTTATGTCCTCGTCCTTTATCCTAACTTGATGATAATCGGATCGTAAATCCAACTTTGAAAAGATCTTGGCCCCACCTACTTAGTCGAACAAATCATTTGTCCTTGGTAAGGGGTATTTGTTCTTAATAGTCATTTTGTTCAGTTGTCTATAATTTGTGCATAGTCTTAGAGTATCATCTTTCTTTTTCACAACGAGGACTGGTGCCCCGCATGGTGAAATTCTCGGTCTGATATACTCTTTATCCAACAATTCCTGTAATTGTACTCTTAGTTTTGTCAATTCTGGTAGACTCATTCGGTAAGGTTCTTTCGAGATATGGGTTGAACCCGATAGTAGGTATATGGAGAAATCTATTTCCCTTCTAGGAGGTAATTCTGGTATCTCAGCCACAAACATGTCTCTAAAATCACATAGGAAAGTAAAGTCTTCTAACTTTGGCTTATCTACTTTCTCTAACAGATTCGTTACTTGGATGGCACAAACTTTACATCCCTTTCTCATACATTTCTTGAGTTGCATCACTGAAACCTGTGTGACTGATATAGGTTTTGGTATACCTTAGGTTGTTCTAGTAGTGCCAAAATTGTCTTTATAATTAAGTAACTTTGTATAACAATCTAGTATTGCTTTGTGCTGCTCCAACCAGTCCATCCCGATAATCATATTGTAAGATCCTAGTGGTACGATGTTCAGATTTGTCCTTATATTTTGACCGTCTAGGATGAACACAAAATCAAAAATAAATTCAACTACTTTCCTTTTAGTTCTTGTTGCTAGTTGTACCAGCCATGGTTTTGCATACTTTAGTTTCTTAAGTTTGTTCGACTCTACTACATCATGAGTAACATAGCTTAACATAGCTCCAAGATCAATTAAGACAAATATTCGAGATTTATTGATTTTACCTTTGATCTCTACCATCGAGGACTGGTGGTCATCTTGTTGGCCATCTATGGTTGCATTTATCCGATGCAGGCTTTTTCCCATGTCTCCCACCATCGAGGCTTCCTACAAATTATGAATAACAGTTTTGTTTTCTCTATTTAAACATGGAAAGTTCCTCCTTAGATGAGGCTCTCCACATTCCCAACACTTTAATGGCTCGCAGAGGCTGTCCCCAAACTTCTTCATCCCCAGGTTTACCGGTTTATCGCTGCCCTGACTATTCGGATAATTGGAGTGATAATCCCTTCTCGGAAAAGCTTTTGCTGCATTCTGATAAGGAGCTAGTTGGTATCCCTTCTTCTCCTAGTTCATTTGATCTTGTTTCTTATCCTTACAGGTTTTGGGAAACTTTGCCCACTATTTATACTGGTCATAGCACATTCATTCTTTCCTAAATACTTCACTCAAGGATTTGGGGTTGTCAAACTCAATTCTGTCCCTGTAGGACTGTGGTAAACAACTTAAGAACCGCTGGATTTTTACGTTATCCTCTCGGATGTACAGTACAAACCTTAGTAGTTCCATAAATTTATTTATGAGCTCCTCCATCATCATCTGTCCGATTCATAACTCGTAAAATTCTTTCGCTTTACTTTCATAATAGCTTTCAGAAAGGTATTGTTTCTTGAAATACTTCTTGAAGTTGGACCATTCCATCTGTTTCTCCTTTAGGATCTTGGCCAATTTCAGGTTGTGCCACTAGATGCTGGCCTTCCCTTTTAGATTGTAGATGGACATTCTGACCTCCATATTATTGGAATAATTATAGATTTGGAAGTATTTTTTTATGTCCAAAAACCATGCTTCGACTTCTTCTCCTGTCCTCGATTCTCCATCAAAGGTAGCTAGTTTAATATTTTTAAATTCTCCTTCAAGGTGGTCTATTTGTTTTCTTTTACTGTCTATTTTAGTTTTGTCCTCAGCTGAGAGTGTACCTTCAGACAAACTGTCTCCTTTTTATATTTCAAGCCCAGAATTCTTGGAGTCCCTTTTGCTGACCTCTTCATCATGGTTATCGTCCTTTGGGATTTTCTTGGTCACTATACTGCGTAGCAGGACATCATTTATCTCTTGTTCTTCTTGTTGTGCTTTCTTCAATTTCTCATATTGTGCTTTGAAGGCTTGCAGCTCAACAATAAGATTCCTCATTGTTTCTAGTACATCCGTAGGAAATCTTTCATCACTATTCTATTTTGGATCTTCATGAGGTCCCTACACTGGATTTCCTTCTATTCTGATTTATGCATCGTCCCGAGCTACCATAATTGACACGAAACAAAAAAAAA
>JASDQU010033987.1:0-22004 GCA_032191745.1 Picea mariana | reverse complement strand
CCATAATTCATTTGGAGTTGATCCTTGTGATTCTTCATATACTTGATGGAAAAGTTTGGGAGAAACAGACATGCCGATACTTCCTATGGCCATATCTTGTCTATTGAGAAATTAATTTTTCTCATCGACAAAATCAGGCTCTACTTCCATTGCCATAGTTATTCGGTACAATCCTCTACATCTAAGATGAAGAATAATTTTTGGCTTCCATTCCAAATAGTTATGAGGTGTGAGAAGTATTTCTGGTGAATAATCCATCTTTTTGATGTCTTCAATCTTTTGTGCCTGCAAAAAATTAATTTGGTGTAGCTTTTGCTTAGTATTCGGTCGGATCTGATACCATGTAAATGTTTTGAACCTGCACATAATATATCTAGCTATAAAATACTACACACATTTGCAGAGAGAAATTGAGAAAGAAGAAGCAAGATAGAAAGAATGGAAGAATTCTCATTAACCGTATTCCACACACAAAGAGTGAATANTATACATGAGTAACTAATGAGGCATAGTGGTGGTCTATATTGATCTGGACACACACCAGTAGTTACAAGAGTAAACTGCCACCTAGTCTAGTCTCTCAGGCAGTTACGACAGTGAACTGCCACACATTTGAGTTAACTAGTCAACTAGTCTTCAGTTAACTGACTAAACAAAGAGTAGTGAGTTGGTGATGATCCCAATGTTGCATGGTGAAAAAACCAATGCAACATCTAAACTCAACTCAACATGTCAAACTAAAGTGTCAATTGAAAGAGAATATTCTCCAGGTCGAATATTCTCCCCTAAAATATAGGAGACTAGATAATGACTAATAAACAAGTAAAAACCTTAGGAAAAATAAATACTAGGTGTGTGTGAAGTAACTCCAACAACGAATGCATGCGATGCAACACAAAATCCATTTTTGTTTAGTTTTAAAACGAAAGGCGATCGATGACAACAATTAATCAACATGACTTGACGATGAAAACCACGCATGCAGATCAAACAACAGAAAAAAAAATGACTCAGACACTAGCACATCAGGCAACTGGACGAAACAAGCGATAATTAATAGACAGATAAAAACGACTACCTTCTTAACATAAGAAAGACAATGCCTACTAGCTAAAGGACAACATCAACAACCTGACACAACGACTTCGACGACCAATATCTAGAAACCTCTACAGTGCGCAAAACCAAATGCATTGAGACATTATGGAACCAAGTACCAACATCAATTATGATGAACAACGCTCACATCGGGAAGCACAAGACCCAAGGCCTAGTCAATAGCCGTCCTTATCGGTCATGCACACAATGACCCAATCATAAGGAATCATGTTTCCACATCGTGACACATGTGATTGTAACTAAGGCACAACATAAACCAATCAACCTTAATTGTGACATGATCTAAATGCCAGAATTCCAAACTTGAACTGCCAACAATAGATGCAGATGATAAATGAAGCACTCAAACAACCAACTGGAAATGAAGCAGGATAACTATGTTCGATACATTTTAAATCGTGCAATGAACCATATATCCTTCTTGTTTCTTACAATGAATTCACCTGAGTTCTAACAAAAGATAACCATCCACCATTAAAATCCAACCTGAAGCATAAGATACATATCTATCCACTAACATACACGAATATAACCCAATAATAACACATAGCTCATAGTGATTAATTGATGTAACCAATCATAATTTATTATTCAATTATAACATCTTCAAGTATCTTTTACCCTTTCTTTCAAATATTTATTGATCAATATATCAACTATACTTTAACTTTTCAGGGTCGATATCAACAAGAATAATTTCTTCCTTGCCTTCTATTTTAAAATTCAATCCTTTAGAAATATGACAGGAATGAAGCATATTAAAATGAATAAATTAGCATTTAACATTAAAAATGTCATCTAAATTAACAAGGCTTCCTTATCAACCTTGGCATTAAACCATTACAATATATGCAACCCAACTAGCCTTTCAATCCGGCAACTCGCGTCATCCAACTACACAATATATATACATATGATCCATCAACAAGGATAAAATGCAGTGGTGTACCAACTTAATTAGTGATAAAGGTTGCGCAAATCCTAAGAAACTGATAAATGGCCTTTAAATGAAAACTGTAAATAGTTAAGAATCTTTAAATAGAAATATGCAATCTAGTTATGAAGACTCCATTAGTCACAAAATCTGTAATTGAAATTAAATCAAAGGGTAAGGTAAACATTCCATCTATCCAATCGAGTTGTTTTTTATCAATGCCAATCCATTCAATAACTATTCAATGCCAAGAAAATCGTCCAAAATTAAAATCGATGTCAAAAAGTAAATACATGCTATTACTGTCTATTAAATATACACTGTCAACAATAGTAGCGATGGCTATTAACACATGACATTGTTGTCTATTAAATGAATGGTTTCATTGTCTATTATCAATAATATCCATAACTATATGATCCATATGATCCATAAATATTGACCATAACTATCATACACAACAACAACACAATCATTACCAACAACACAATTACACAGTCACAAAGTGCACTATTACATAGCCATAAAACGCAACTACCACATTGTCACAATGAAACCACAATTGACATCTAAATTCACTTTCATAAAAATGCAATCATGATATTTCTAAAACTGAAGTCATGATCTTTCTAAAAACGTAGTCATGATATTGCTAAAAATCCAGTCATGATCCATAAAGATCCATAACTGTCATACACTGAATAAATTCGTTGTCAATCATAGGTATAGTTCGCTATCTATGGAATCTAACCGTTGTCCTTTAAACTAGAACCAATATAATAAAATTTCTATCTATCACTATCCTTTAAACTGAAACAAATATACCAAGTTGTACAAACTATTGATAAATATTTGTTGCATAAACTATTGATAAATAGTCGTTGTATAAACTGTGTAAACATTTGCTCTATAAACTATTGATAAATATTCATTGTATAAACTATTGATAAATATTCGTTGTATAAACTGTGTAAACATTCACTGTATAAACTATTAATAGATATTCGTTGTATAAACTATTGATTAAACTATTGATAAATATAATTATAAATTGGGGGTAAATTCATGGTTCAACAAACGCAGGTAAAGCAACAATGAAATCGATAGTAAATTCATGGTTCATCTTAAACACATGTAAGTAACAATGAAATCACTAGTAAATCTGTGGTTCATGAAAAATGCACGTAAGTAACAATGAAATCACTGGTAAATTCGTGGTTCATAAAAAACGCAGGGATTTTTCCCACTCTAACGTCGAGGTTAATGTTCAACAAGAAGAGATTGTCAAGTATAAGAAATTAAAAACATAGAGTAATAATTCGCAGTGGTAAGTAATATAATGTAGAGATTAGACAATTTACCATTCAAAACACAGTGGTAATCTATCACAGAAACACAAAGATTAATCATTCAAATCAAAGTTTAAACATTCCAAGAAACAAACTATTGATCATTTAAGGAAAGGCAGAGGTAATCATTGAAAGAAATGTAGAGATAATAAATCAAGAAAACACAAATATACTCATTCACAAGGAGGGAACAAGGATTAGAGATCAATCAGAAAGAAAAACGCAAAAATAAGTAAGGGATAGATAGCTCGGCGAAATTCATCCTTCACTTATTATCCATGCACAGGAAAGAAGGGCATTTGAATATATAGGTCTTTAAACACCAGAGTGATGACCGTCGATTCAGCTCCTGGCCTACTCCTCGAGCATGGACTAATAACTAAAGGATAAGGGACAAAATATAAAAACTCAATTTTTCTTCACATTACTCAATAAAAAAAAACACAGAGAAGTCATTGCAATTAGAGGTTGGGTTCACCACGAAAAATCAATTCATAAAATAGTGAGGAAGGGGATTACAAATGTCGTAGGAAAGAAGGTGCAATAAATCTCATGGAAATGAAATCTTTAAGCGAGCATAGAAAAATAATATGTGTAAATTAAATTTAATTGTAAGTAACAACTTTAATAGGCGTACCCTAGCCAAACGTGAATGCTCTGAAGTTATTTTCCTCACGCACGCTTCGTCCAGCTCCCTCTTGTCGACCGATGTGACCTCACCGGTACCTCCTAGCCAATGCTAGGGGTACTCTTCTTCCCCCTGATCCCGCCAGCCGCAAAGGGGCCATCCACATAATACCATAGAATTTATACCACCTAGCTTGCCTCAAAAGGTCGAGCTACCACTCGTTACCCAAGATGGGTATCCCAACTCCCACAAGAGAAAGCTCAGTCAAGATAAAAATTCAGTAGTGTAACGTTACGGAAAAATATGAGATCCATACTCCTCCTCCTCCATCCTTTTTATAGATCTTTTCTGTAACTAGTTTCCCAAAGTCTCATTAAATTCTTTTTTCATTAAATGAATTAGGAAAAACCTCCCCATACACATGTCGCTCAATCCCCTAGTTGCACCAAAAAATCAATTTTATTAATTGATTAATTAGCCCTATTTCCCTCACCCGCCTAAAAGCATTCCTAAAAATGCTCCTTGGTGTCCCAATATTCCCTTACAAATATTAAATGACTTGCGCCTTACTTAATTCCTAGTTGAGTTCATAAATAGCAAGTTCCCAAGGCAAGCTTCCTTACTAAGTTAGACATTCAACTTTTTCTTTATGTTTCCCCTTTTCTTTAAGTTTCCCCTTTTTCTTTAAGTTTCCTATTCCTTTAAGTTTCCCTATTTTTCCTTTTTTAACTAAAAACCAATTTAGCAAGTGTAGATAAAACAACCATTTACCCTTTTTCCTCTTTAATTAAAAATTAATTTAGCAAGTGTAGATAAAACAACCATTTACCCTCTTTTCTTTTTAACTGAAAATTAAATTAGCAAATGTAGAAAAAACAACCATTTCCCTTTTCAATATTTTAATCCTCCACTCTAATTTTGACATTAATAAATAAATTTGAATTTCCTACCCCCCTTCTTGTTACATGTTTATTTATTATTAGTTTTTTTTTACCAAATGTTCTACTAGACCTAGGTTTAAATTTCACTAGGTTGGGCGTCATTTGTATTAGGGAATTTTTTTTTAAAATCTTACTTATCACATCATTCATTTTAAGGCTGACTAAGTTTAGTCACTTACCAGTTAAAATCATGATGTGCCCTTCAGAACACACTAGGTGCTCCAAGGGTGCCACTCGCTTCATTCTGTTTTCCTTGCACGATGTGCCCTTCAAGATGCACTAGGTGCTCCAAGGGTGCCACTCGCCTCTTTCTATTTCTTTGCGCAATGTGCCCTTCAGAATGCACTGCGTGCTCCAAGAGTTCCACTCGCCTCTTTTCGTTTCCTTGCGCAATGTGCCCTTCAAGACGCACTACATGATCCAAGGGTGCCACTCGCCTCTTGAGTGACTTTGGTAGATATCAGACCCATGGAGTCAATACTCTGCCAGGTGATATTGTTGGACACTAAGGGCCTCTAAGGAATAAGGCCCCTGCCTTATTGCATGCCCCTTAGAATCATCATGAGTGACTATCACAGTGTCCCCTCACGACATCATGGTATTCTCGAACTAGGTAATCTATAACCTATAGTTAGAGCCACAACAAGAGTGTTAGTAAGTTGCGAAAAGGATGCTGCCACACCTCTCCCTCAAAGTCTCTAGTTGTCAAGTGTGACACCTCTACTCCACATGTGAATCTGGCCGGCAAGCTATCATCAGCCTGCATCCATCAATGAATCATGTCAGCAATAATAATTAATCATCATAACATCTAATCATATGTACATATGTCACATCAACAAAATTCAAACCCAACAGTCAACTGCCTGACTCGATCTAGAGCCCAAGGGGTTTCATCGATGCCTCTGCATCCTCGAGGTCCAAAGTCTTGCACACTCAAGAGAACCCAGTCAATAACACGTGTCTATGTAATCCAACCAAATAATATCTCATCAAATCCATAATGTCTCATAATCATAATCAAAATGACCAATAGATATAATAACCTGGATCACTTGCAAGCAAGTGTCCTCAAAGTATAAGTTCACTCGGTGCGTGCAAGAGAGGGATGTTACATACACCCCCTCTTGGTTTAAATTTTATCCTGAAGTTTCACAGTATATAAGTGTTGTAATAAAGTGTATCATAGTATTATAAGTCTATCTAACAAAAAAAAAAGGAAACTATTGATGCATATCATATGCGTCCTCCTAGGTCGTCGAGTGCGAACTACAATTTTCCCACTGGACCTTGACTTGATCTACTATTTGACACCATAGATGTCGAATGAGATCGTCCAGGATACAGATTGGCTCTATCGTGAGCGCGCCCTTATCCAATCTTGAAAGTAACTCATGTGAACAACATGAATAAGATCACTAACATAATTTCTCAAAATAGATACGTGAAAAACATCATGCATACGCATCAAATAATCAGGCAAGGCTAGTTAATAGGCCACGGGCCCCTTATTTTCCACAATCTAGAAAGGTTCCATGAACCTAGGAGAGATTTTATCACCCTTTCCAAACTTGATCAAACTTTTATGCGGTTTCACCTGCAAGAAGACTTGATCACCAACTTCGTAGCTATGGTCGACACGATGTGCATTGTCATAACTCTTTTTTCGATTATGTGCTTCTTTGATCCTTTGTCTTATTGTTTTCATTTTATCTTTCATTTCCTGGATATCTTCTGGCCCCACTAGGACCCTATCCTCAATCCGATCCCAACTCAAAGGTGTCTGACACGGTCGCCCGTAAAGAAATTCTAAAGGTGCCATCTTAATGGTGCTTTGATACCTATTGTTATATGATAATTCTACTAGTGGAAATAATTATTCCCAATGCTTCTGTTGGTCCATCATGTACATGTGCAACATATCCTCCAAGATTTTTTTTGTTCATTCGGTCTTCCCGTCTGTCTCCTGGTGATACATGGTACTAAAGTTAAGTTGGGTTCCCAAGGCCTCTTGGAAACTAGTCCAAAATCGTCATATAAACATTGATCCTCTATAAGATATAATCCTCTTAGGCATGCCATGCAGCCTCACAATCTCACTGATGAAATCTCTAGCTATGTCAGGTGCCTGATATGTCGTACGCATAGGGATAAAATGAGCACTCTTCGTCATGGTGTTGACTACCACAAAAATCGATTAGTGTCTCCTTGTTGCCAGTGGGAATCCAACAATGAAATCCATTGAAATGACCTCCCATTTTGATTATGAAATAGCATGTGGTTGTAGCAATCCTGACTGATGTCTATGTCCAGCCTTCACCTACTGACATTCTAGACATCTTGCCAAATAGTTGACTATGTCTACCTTCATTCCTTTCAAGAAGAATAAGGGTTTAAGGTCTACCCTCATCTTCGTGACTCCAGGATGAGCCATATACACTGCTCTATGTGCCTCGTTTAGGATCAAAATCCTCAAATCGTCATTGGGCAATACGTAAATATGACCATTAAATCTCAATAATCTGTCATTTTCCATAGTAAATCCTTCATATTTTGGCACCATCATTGTGTTTTGGTCCTATAAAATACTTGACCTCTTTGTACCAGTCATAGTCGCGCTGTAAGGTTAGAATATTTTCACATAGATTAGTCTGAAGAGGCATCACTAAAAAGATGTGTGGCCTCCAACTCAACGCATCTCACACTCTTTTCATTGTTCCCTTTATGTAAGTAATCTCGAAATCATACTCACTAATCCATTTCGAGCAGTGTCGTTGTCACGCGTTCAAGTCACCTTGCATAAAGACGTGTTGTAGTCCACAGTGGTCTATTTAGTTCAAATTTTCATCCAATAAGGTAGTGCCTCCAAATGCTTGAGGCCTAAACAATGGCTAAGAAATCCAAATCATGCATTACATATCACTCCTCATGCCTTCTCAACTTTCTCGAGATGTAAGCGATCACTCAATCATCTTGCATGAAGACTCTACCTAAGCCTTCTTTGGACGCATCAGTGCATACTAAGAAGTCCACGTCCATGTCAGGGACCTTTAGTATTGGTGTTGTTGTCAATAGCTCCTTGAGCCTTCGAAATGATTCTACACATTTCTTGGTCCAAACAAACTTCTTGTTCTTCTTCTGCAATTTCATAATCACATTTTCTATCTTCAAAAAAGCCAAGACGAACCATCGGTAGTATCCTGCTAAACCCATGAATCTATGCACTTTCAAGACATTCGTTGGCATAGGACATTCCATAATAGCCTCGACCTTTGTTATATCGAGAACGATACCTTCTCACGAGATGACATGCCCTAAGTAGTGAATCTTTGATTGATAGAATGAGCATTTAGACAATTTCCCATACAATTTGTTCTCTTGTAGACACTGTAGTAGCAAGCACAAGTTCTCATCATGCTCTTCCAAAGTCTAAGAGTAAATTAAAATATGATCAATGAATACTTGGATGAACTTTTCCAAGTATTCATGAAACACCCCATTCATCAAACTCATATATACCCCAGGGGCATTTGTCAGTCCAAAAGGTAAAACAATAAACTCGTAATGTCCAAACCTCATCTTAAAGGCGGTATTAGGGATGTCGTCTTCCTTGATCCGTAACTGGTCATACCCTTATCTCAATTCGATCCTTTAAAACACTGTCATGCCTATCGTCAAATCAAACAGGTCATCAATCCTTGGCAACAGATAATGATTCTTGATCATTTCCTTGTTCAGTTAAAGGTAGTCAATGCAGAGTCTCCATGACCCATCCTTCTTCTGTAAAAATAACAAGCACACCCCACAGTGACACACTTGGACATATAAGTCATAGGTCCAACAACTCCTTCAGTTGCATTCTCAACTCCTGTAACTTCGGGGTTGACATCCGATAAGGCGTTCTTTCTATCGGTTCATCCCCCAGTTTTAGTTCTATGATAAATTCCAATTCCCTCTTTGGTGGAATCCCAGGTAACTCCTAAGGTAATATGTCCACAAACTCTCTCACCATCGAAAGGTGTTCTAGACCTTCTGCTACTCCCTTCTCGTTCAACAAAAGGATAACATAAATCTTACATCCCTTGCACAAGCTCTTCCATAGCAATAAGGAAGAGATGAACCTCAGGGAAACTCCCTGGTTCTGACCTACAATCACATGTCTCTGTCCCTCATCATCGACCAATCTCAATTTTTTCATCTTACAGTTGAGTATCGCCTCATGCAATTCCAACCAGTACATACCGATCATGACGTCATAAGATCCTAAGATTATGATGTCCAAGTTGTCCCTAGTGACAAACTCTCCCAGGTTAAGTCTACACCCCATAACCTTCCCACCAAACTTCTTTTTGGCTCCCAAATCCATTTCTACAAAGCTAAACTAATCATGTTTGACCACCTTTATCTTAATTCTTTTTCATGCTGCACCAGAAATGAAACTCTCGGTAGCCCTAGGGATCTATCAAAATACTAAGGGTTTGGTCAGCAATGGTGCCTGATGTCTCGAGCAGAGACAACTGGTGCTCTATCTGGTTGTTATTCACCGTTGCAGGAATTCGATGGCCCTTACCCAAATCTCCCATGGTAGTGGGTCCGATTGATCCAGATGCTCTAGTCATCTCCTGGAAACATTCCTTAAATAGTTCCCATGAGACGTCTTCAATTGCCATGTTCAATTGTAGTAGGAGCATCTTCCACCATAGAAGAGCACTCCCATTTATTTGAAATACCGCCATGTAGACCTTCATGTTGGAGGTAATCACAAAGTGTAAAGCACATCGCCATATTCTCCAACCATGCCTCGATGTTTGAGCCATCTGTGACACTCGTGGACTTGAGAACTTATCCCTCTCGAGTTCTCGGTGAAATCTAATGATACTGGCTGGTGCGCATTGTGGACCCTCAGGGGTACAGGTGCCCTAGCCTCATCTCAGTAAATATAGTGGATCACAACCTCTAAGATTCCCTAAAAGGACCTTGTTAGACCATCACCATCCATTACAAAAATTGGATCCATCCCAAGGACTTGTTCATCCCCTTGGGGGTTAAACTCCTAGGGCATGGGCAATTTTGGAGGCATCGCACCTCCTTCCACGGCACCATGCTGCGAAATTCTGTGGCAACCTCTAATCGAGGTCACCACATGAACACGTTAAATATTTTAGTTAGCATTAGGTTAATACTCAAGGGTTTACTACAGTGGAAATCATGGCGATCCATAGTTGTAGGGTTGAAATCGCTCTCATATCATATATAACAACCTCATCATTACGACTACATGGGACGCAACACAAAAGACAATTTTTTTTTTTGTGTTAACCTGGAAGGCAATCGACGACAACAATTAATCAACACAACTTGACGAAGAACACCATGCACGTAGATCAAGCAACAGAAAACAATGAATTAGACATTGCACATCAAGCAAATGGACGAAACGAATGATAATTAATAGATAGAAAAAATGACTACTCGCCCGACACAAGCAAGACAACACCTACCAACTAAAGGAAAACATCAACAACCCAACACAACAAATTCGACGACCAGTATCTAGAAACCTGTATGGCATGTAAAACCAAATGCATTGAGGCGTTATGAGACTAAGTACCAACATCAATTACAATGAACAACGCCCACATCGGGAAGCATGAGAACCAAGGCCTAGTCAACAGGTGGCCTTATCGGTCATGTGCGGAATGACCCAATCATAAGTAATCATGCTGCCACATGGTGACAAGCGCGACTACAAATAAGGCAGAACATAAGCCAATCAACCTTAATCATGACACGATCCAAATGCCAGAAGTCTAAACTTAAACTACCAACAATAGACACAGATGATAAATGAAGCAGTCAAACAACCAACTGGAAATGACGTAGGATAACTACGTTCGATACATTTTAAATTTCTCAATGAACTGGAGAGACTTCTTATTTATTACAAGGCAATGACCTAAGGTCTAACAATAGATAACCATCTGCCATTAAAATCCAACCCAAAGCATAAGATACATATCAATCCACTAACATACAAGCATATAAACCAATAATAGCACACAGCTCATATGTATTAATTGTTGTAACCAATCATAATTTATTATTCAATTATAACATCTTCAACTATATTTTACCCTTCCTTTCAATTATTTATTGATCAATAAATCAACCATACTTTAACTTTTCCAGGTTGATATCAACAAGAATAATTTCTTCCTTACCTTCTATTTTAAAATTCAATCCTTTAGAAATATGACAGGAACGAACCATCTTAAAGTGAATAATTATCGTTTAACATTAAAAATATCATCTAAATTAACAGTGCTTCCCTATCAACCTTGGCATTAAACCATTACAACATCTCCAACCGAAATATCCTTTCCATCTGGCAACTCGCCTCATCCAACTGCACAATATATATACATATGATCCATCGACAAGGATACAACGCAATGATTTAGAAACTTAATTAGTGATAAGTGTTGTGAAAATCCTAAGCAACTATTAACTGACCTTTAAATGAAAACTGTAAATAATTAAAATTCTTTAAATAAAAATCTGCAATCTAGTTATGAATATTGCATTAGTCACGAAATTTATAAATTGAAATTAAATCAAAGGGTTAGGTAAACATTCCATCTACCCACTCGAATTGTTGTTTATGAATGCCAATCCATTCAATCGTTATTCAATGCCAATACATTCAATGCCAAGAAGATCGTCCAGACTTAAAATCATTGTCAACAAGTAAATACATGTTATTACTATCTATTAAATATACATCGTCAACAACAACAATGCTAGCTATTAACAAATGACATTGTTGTCTATTAAAGGAATGGTGTCATTGTCTATTGTCAATAATATTCATAACTATATGATCCATATGATCGATAAATATCGACCATAACTATCATACACAACAACAACACAACCATTACCAACAACACAATTACACAGTCACAAAATACACTATTACATAGCCATAAAATGCAACTACCATGATGTCACAACGCAACCACAATTGATATCTAAATTCACTGTCATAAAAACATAGTCATGATATTGTTAAAAACGCAGTCATGATCTTGCTAAAAGCATAGTCATTATATTGCTAAAAACGCAGCCATGATCCATAAAGATCCATAACTGTCATACAGTGTACAAATTCGTTGTCAATCATGGGTATAATTCGCTATTTATGGAATCTAACCATTGTGATTTAGATTAGAACCAATATAATAAAATCGCTATCTATCGCTATCCTTTAAATTGAAACAAATATAACAAATTCGTTATGTAAACTATTGATAAATATTCATTGTATAAACTATTGATAAATATTCGCTATATAAACTGTGTAAACATTTGTTGTATAAACCATTGATAAATATTTGTTGTATAAACTATTGATAAATATTCCTTGTATAAACTGTGTAAACATTCGTTGTATAAACTATTGATATATATTCACTGTATAAACTATTGATAAATATAATGATAAATCGGGGGTAAATTTGTGGTTCAACAAACACAGGTAAAGCAACAATGAAATCACTTGTAAATTCATGGTTCATCGAAAATGCATGTAAGTAACAAGGAAATCGTTGGTAAATTCATGCTTCATAAAAAAAATAGCTAAGGAACAATGAAATCGCTGGTAAATTCATGGTTCATAAAAAACGCAGGGATTTCTCCCACTCAAACACTGGGGTTTAATGTTCAACAAGCAGAGATTGTCAAGTATAAGCAATTAAAAATGCAGAGTAATAATTCGCAGTGGTAAGTAATATAACACAAAGATTAGACAATTTACCATTCAAAACGCAGTGGTACTCAATCACAAAAATGAAAAGATTAATCATTCAAAGCATTTTTTAAACATTCCAAGAAACACAATGTTGATCATTCAAGGAAAGAGGTAATCATTCAAATATATCAAGAGATAATCAATCCATAAAACGCATAGATACTCATTCACAATGAGGGAAAAAGTATTAGATATCAATCAGGAAATAAAAGCGCAAAGATAAGTAAGGGATAGATAGCTCGACGAAATTCATCCTTAACTTATTATCCATGCACATGAAAGAAAGGCATTTGAATCTCTAGGTCTTTAAACATTGGAGTGACGACCGTCGATTCAGCTCCTAGTCGACTTCTCAAGATTGGACTATTAACTAAAGGATAAGGGACAAAAGATTAAAACTCAATTTTTCTTCGCATTAATCAATGAAAACAAACATAGAGAATTCATTGCAATCATAGGTTGGGTTTGCCATGGAAAATCAATTCAGAAAATAGCAAGCAAGGGAATTACAAATCCCATAGGAAAGCAGGTGCAATAAATCTCATGGCAATGCAATCTTCAATAGAGCATAGAGAAATAACATGTGTAAATTAAATTTCATTGCAAGTAACAACTTTAACATGTGTACCTTAGCCAAACATGAATGCTCCAAAGTTGGTGTCCCTGCATGCGCTCCATCTAGCTCTTACTTGTCGACCAATGTCACCTCACTGGTACCTCCCAGCCAATGCTAGGGGTACTCTTCTTCCCCTTGAGCCTCGTGAGCCACAAAGGGTCCATGCACACAATACCAGAGAACTACTAGTACCTAGCTCACCTCGCAAGTTCGAGCTACCACTCGTTACCCGAGCTGGGTATCCCAAATCCCATAAGAGAAAGTTCAGTGAAGATAAAAATTTAGCAGCGTAACGTTATACAAAAAGATGAGATCCATACTCCCCCTCCTCCATCTGTTTTATAGAGTTTTTCAGTAATTAGTTTTCCAAATTCTCATTAAATTCCTTTTTCATTAAATTAATTAGGAAAAACCTCCTCATACACATGTCGCTCGATCCCCTAGTTACACCAGAAAATCAATTTTATTAATTAATTAAGTATTTCTATTTCCCTCACCCACCTAAAATCATTCCTAAAAATGCTCCTTGGTGTCCCAATATTCCCTTACAATTCTTAAATAACTTATGCCTTACTTAATTCCTAGTTGAGTTCATAAATAGCAAGTTCCCAAGGCAAGATTCCTTACTAAGTTAGACATTCAGTTTTTTCTTTAAGTTTCCCTTTTTCTTTAAGTTTCACCTTTTTCTTTAAGTTTCCTATTCCTTTAAGTTTCCCTCTTTTTCCTTTTTTAACTAAAAATCAATTTAGAAAGTGTAGATAAAACAACCATTTACCCTTTTTCCTCTTTAATTGAAAATTAATTTAGCAAGTGTAGATAAAACAACCATTTACCCTCTTTTATTTTTAACTGAAAATTAAATTAGCAAATGCAGAAAAAACAACCATTTCCCTTTTAAAAATTTGAATCCTCCACTCTAATTTTGACATTAATAAATAAATTTGAATTTCTTACCCCCCTTCTTGTTACATGTTTATTTATTATCAATTTTTTTTACCACATGTTCTATTAGGCCTAGGTTTTAATTTCACTAGGTTGGGCAGCATTTTTATTAGGGAAAATTGTTTTTAAATCTTACTTATCACATCATTCATTTTAAGGCCGACTATTTTTATTCACTTACCAATTAAAATCATGACGTTCCCTTCAGGATGCACTAGGTTCTCCAAGGGTGTAACTTGCCTCTTTCCATTTTCCTTGTGCGACATGCCCTTCAAGATGCACTACGTGCTCCAAGGGTGTGACTCTCCTCTTTCTGTTTCCTTTCACGACATGTCCTTCAAGAAGCACTACGTGCTCCAAGGATGCCACTCGCCTCTTGACTAACTTTGGTAGATGTCAAACCCCTGGAGTCAATACTCCACCAGGTGATCTTGTGGGAGACTAAGGGCCTCTAAGGAATAAGTCCCCTGCATTATTGCATGCCCCTTAGAATCATCGTGAGTGACTATCACAGTCTTCCCTCAGGACATCGTGAGCCTTTTTGAACAAGTTAATCGTTAACCTACAGTTCAAACCACAACGAGAGTGATAGTAGGCCGTGGGATGGATAATTCTACACCTCTCCCTCAAAGTCTATGGTTTTCATGCGTGACCCCTCTACTCCACATGTGAGTCTGGTCGGCAAGCTATCGCCACCCTGCATCCATCAACGAATCATGTCAGCAATAACAATCAATCATCATAACATCTAATCATATGTACATATGTCACATCAACAACATTCAAACCCAACAGTCCACTCCCTGACTTGATCAGGATTCAAAGAACTTTCATCGATGCCTCTGTATTCTCGAGGTCCAAAGTCCTGCACACTCAGGAGAACCCAATCAATAGGACCTGTATATGTAATACAACCAAATAATGTCTCATAATCATAATCAAAACGGACAATAGATATAATAACCCGAATCACTTGCAAGAAAGTGTCCTCAAAGAATAAGTTCACTCAGTGCACTCAAGAGTGGGATGTTACATATAAATAAGGATTATTACAAAGTAAAACTAGAATGTAAATCAACTCTATGTGAAACCCACATTCTATTTAAAATCAGATCTAGCTTGGTTCTAATATCATATAAAAATTGAACGGGTTCTTCAAAACATCAACAACGAGTCTAGGGGTAAGACCCTTCGGACTAGGAACAAACTGGAAGAGAAATATTATCGCAACCAAAGTATAACCATATGATTATTATAATAGACTTACACAACAAGAAGACCTCCATGAAAAATGTTGCAGAGACATATAGACGGAGCCGATGACCTAACAATTACCACCACCATGAGATAAGAGCTCGATTAAACACAACTTATAGAGAAAAAAAAAACTGAAGAGTTCATTAAGTGTTACCAATTTTGTGACGATGCAACCATAAGAAACTAGGCATCTCCATGAAAATTGGGTTCTCACAAAGTGAAAACACTCAACACTACGAGAACCTCTCAAATTCAAACGCAAAGAAAATAAACAAAAGCACAAAGTGTGAAATGAGCCAAACTCATGAAAGGTCGGAAGTGTTAAGGCTTCAACCCAAAATCCCAACACTTGGAACAAAAAGGACCTTATGCGTGTACATCCTCATGACAAACAAAAAGAAAATCACGTCTAGAGATGGTAACTACAAGTGGTGCATGCAAACCGCGGGACATACTGGCTAAACAATGAGAAGTTGGTGGAAAATTCAATTAAGGATGGTACCCATACATGTTTAATAACCTCGTAGAATGTTGTGACAACTCCTTGTATGGAAAATGTTAACCACTACATGATACGACAAAGTTAGTATTAATGCATATCAAATCCCATATTAATGTTGTGTATCAAGATATAATGTCCAAATAAACCCAAAGTTAATACATCTGAAAATTAATGTGTTACATGACCATGAATTACCTTGAGTGACAATTTATATGAGGACTATTAGAAAGGATCACATAATAGAAAATTCAAACACTATGATAACGAGGAACTTGTATCGAATATCAGTGTTAACCATAAGAGAGTTTAAAAATTAAATAATCATGTTAGACCTGTATATATATATATATATATATATATATATTTCATCAAACTAGTCCTCAAGATGAAATAGGAATAACCTTAGAATATGGAAAACTTAGCATATATGTATATAGGTTATCAAATTACTAAGTCCTATAGAATAGGACTTAGGATAACCTAGAAAAATATTGTTGATTATGGAGTTTCTCAACTCGCAATTAGTATAGAACAAATATAACTTAGGTTGCGAGAAGTTATGGAGGAAGGTAAGTACAATAGAATGTTATGGTTGAATAAATGATATAATAATTGTTTTTTAATATTCAGAATTTTAGGTCTATGACAATCTCTTTCGGAAGGATCTTGATGAGTAGATTGGGTAGTTCTATGATTAAAATGGTTATCATTTCACATATGTCAATAGTAAATAAGAGTGGGAATACCAAGTAGACCTTTCGTAGTAGTTGAAGAATAAAAATTTCAAATTATTGATTGTTTATTGAGATAAACTACCATGTTTGAACAAAATGATAAAATTCAATGGATTTGAACTATAATTGAATTGTACAATTATGGGGAGTAACAATGATTGTATAGGAAATATTGAATGCCTATATTTTCTTGAGAAGATGGTTGACTTAGATTAGTTAAGATGGATATATAGTTATAGTTGAATTAGTCATGTGTTCATTTTAGTTATCGTTATGGATAATTGCAAAATGGTCTTTATAGAACTTAAGGAAAGGTCCTTGTTATGGAATTAGAAGGAAAAAATGGTCTTTATTTAACTTTATCTTATTGAATTGTACATCTAATATTTGAACTTAGAGAACTAAGACTATATTTGAATTCTTAATCTATATTTAAAATAATAGTAATAAAAAAATGCTTGTGGAATGCAGATATCGAACAGGATTGTGAAAACAAGTAGCATAGGGAATGCAAAAATTGTTTGTCACTATATGAATGTAAATGATCACATATATTAGCTGACTCAGGTGAATTGCAAATGTTAACTATTATATTTTGTATGTAATGTTGTAAATATTGATTTATGAATCTATGGATCTTTAAGGTTGTTTATGAAATTAACATAGGAATTGTTGTGTCAGATAATTGTCTTAGGTTGATGGACAGTTTCTCTGGACTGTTGGTTTTCATTGACGTCAACCCTTGGAGAGTGATATTGTAGATTGATTCCAACCCTTGGTGATTGATGTCAACCCTTGGATAACTCCAGTAGCGAAATCTAGTAGAACAAAGGCATGGGTAAGGGACCCGCGTCGGTTTGAGGTATAAAGGCATGAAGATCAATGAATTTACATGTAAAAGTATTCTATATGGATATTATATGTCATTCCATTTCCAGTGATATGTGGAACATCACATAACTCCTCATGGTTAGACAGTCATGGCCATATGAAGTTGGAGAACCCTCATGAGTTATCTAGAAGCCCCTACAAGGTAAAAAAAGTCAATTATTCTAGAATCTCCTAGAAGAAGTGTACTATTCAAATTCATGGTAACTAGAAGTTAGTCATGAGTGTAGTTGCTTCATTAAGAAAATAATGAAAAATAAATTAGTTCCAACAAGAATTTGTGAGTTTTGTAATTATGGTAAAGTAGTTGTGATGAGAAGATTGAATAGTCAAAGTGGTTGGCCAAGAAATAAATTAAAAAATAAAGTGCTTGCAACAACAAGAAGTTAGTTAAGGGAAAAGAAGTTATGGATTGACTAATTATAGAAACATTAATTGAAAAAAGAAGTTTTGAGTAAAGATAAATTTTTTAAACAATAAAGTAGTCAAAGTGGTTGCAAAGAGAAATTATTTAAATAATAAAGTGGTTGCAAAAAGAAGTGGTGAGTTTAATATTTATGGATAACTCAAAGTGGTTGAAAAAGAAATTAATTAAATAATAAATTTAGTTCCAACTAGGAGTGGAGAACTTATTATTTGTAGAAAGTGGTTAAGTTAAGTGGACAAGTGGTTATAAGTGGGCTAGCCCTAAAATAAGGAAAGTGGGTTAAGTTGGTTAGAAGGTAACCCATTGCGGAAGCTACATGGAAGTATAAATAAGAGGGAAAGGATATTCCATTAGCACCTATTGAATATAATTGAATATCTATTTTGTGAAAGGTTATTTGGGCAGGTATTATCGATAGAGAAAAAGTGTGGCAAAAAAAAGTAAAGAAAAGTGCGGCAGAAAAATCACGGGAGAAAAACCATGGCAGAAAAAGTGCGGCAGAAAAATCGTGGTATGAAAATTGTGGCAGAATAATCGCAGTAGAAAAACCGTGACAAAAAAATGATACAAGAAGAAAAAGGTATGGTTTTCTTATGTGTAGTGTTGAATCTATGAATTTGGTTGAGGGTTTTCCTTGTAAATATCTTAGATGCCCTCTTGGGAGTCTAGGGATTGTTTTAGAGTTTATTTGAAGAAGATATACTAAAGTTTAGTATTAGTTCATGTTTGAGTGATTTTGGTTGAGGTATGTTGTTGACGTTATTGGTACAGATAGAGGTTGCATAACAATGAGGTTCTAGCACATGGTTTGATGTATAGACTTGTGGTACAATGTTTGAGA
This sequence comes from Picea mariana, assembly GCA_032191745.1. Lineage (NCBI taxonomy): Eukaryota > Viridiplantae > Streptophyta > Pinopsida > Pinales > Pinaceae > Picea > Picea mariana. Next base: position 3,016 of record JASDQU010033987.1, on the reverse strand, counting down.
TATATGTGATCAAGTCAAATTGGTTGATGAGTATATAATGACAGGTTTCTTAGTGACAGATTTGATAGAACATGTTGTGAAAATGCATATTCAGTTTCTACATTTGGCACTTATATTTCAGGGTGGTTGGATAGGGTAAGGATAGGTGGTTGTAACCATATTTTGGTTGTATTCAGAGAACATAGGGTGTTGTAGACTCTTTGTATTTGTAGCCATATAATTGGGGAGTTGGATCTTCCCTTAGGTTGTAGCCTAAGAAGCTAGGGGGTCGGAACGTCCTTCGAGTTGTAGCTGGAGAATTGGAAGTTGGTGTTGCCTTGAATGTAATTATTGACATATAAGAAAAACATTATGTGGTTTTCTCCTGCATTGGGTTTCCACATAAATATTGGTGTACTGTGCATTGTGTGGATGTGTGTGTTATTGTTTATTATGGAATGATGAATGTTAACAATTATGATAAAATAAGATATTGATTATGAAAAGATGAACAAGGTTAAATAATTAAAATAATATACTTTGTGGTTTAAAAGTTTAATAATTGGTATAATTGTTCATTACTGATTCACCCCCCAATAATCCAACAATTGGTATGACAACAGTTTCCTTTAGGAAACAGTTTAACCACTAGAATGAGACCATGTATTATTATGAGAATGGAGTACCAATTTTTAATTGTCAGAATGGTTTAAAGTATGAGATATGGAGTGGAATGACAAAAGTACTTTTAAAGGAACAAGAGTATGATATTTGGAAATCAGTTGTTGCAGGATATGATAGTTCAAAAAAGGGAAAATACTACAAAAAAGAAGGAACTGGAATGAAATAACAAAATTTCAATAGATTTCATTTTGGAAGGGCTATATGATTCAGTAAAGGAAAAACTGGGTAAATTTTCACCAGCTAAAGAACTTTGGGATAAGTTACATAATAACTATTCTTCACCCATCAGAGATTTAGAGATCAAAGGTAGTATTTGGAAGCCAACATAGTAGCACAGAAGGAAGAAGAATAAATTAGAGAGACGATATTTATAGATCATCTTAAGGAAAGAACTAACAATCTAAATGAGATGGAGGCATAGTTTGGTCAAGAAGAGAAAGGACTTGAAGAAGAAATAATCACATTAAAAAACCAACTTGAAGAAGGGAAGAGAACAAAATAAGTCATGAAGTCTCAAATAATGAAGAAAGAAGAAGAGTTTGACAAGATTGAAGAAGAGGATGTCACATTGAGAAGTAAAATTGTCAATCTCAACAAGAATGTTGAAGAGACAAAAACCTTTGCATTAGTGGTAGAGAATGAAGAGAAACATTATAGCTTGCTAGAAAAGAACAATGAAGAAAAGAGAAAGATTTTTTCAGACGTACTCAAAGGAAGGGATCATGGTCAACCAAAATCTAAGAAAACTAATATTAATACATCTTCAAGAAGAACATCCATGTTCAAGTCACAAATAATCTTCAATCATGATCATGATCAGTCAAGGAAGGAGTTCAGAAGGACTACACCACAAAGAATATCATTCACTCATAGGTATGTAAATTTTTTTTATGGTCATTGTTTTTATTGTACTAACTTTGGACATAAGGTTGCAGATTGCGAGGATTATAAAATAAATGTTCAAGCAAGAAATTCTTATGTGGCCCCACGTAACATTGAATGTTACAAATATCATAAGTATGGGCACATAGCTCATGATTGTAGAAGTGTGATCGATACTTCCATGAAAGAGAAAACTGATATAAGATATAAGAAAGCATGGATAAGAAAACATGAAGAACATGTGAACAAAGATCATGTCCCAGATATTGCAAGATTGGCAATAAAACAAGATGAAGAAAAATATACAAAGAAAAAGGAAAATGTCATATATAGAAAGATTTGGAAAAGAAATGAAAGAAATGAAGGACAGGTAAATAAGGAACATGTTCAGGAGATTGTACTTCTAGGTATTGTAGTGAAAGATGAATACGCAGACGTAAAGAAATAATTCATAGTTCAAAGATATGAAGATTCTAACAATGAAGATGATGATGAATTCACATCAAAATAGGAATTTTTTTGAGCCATCCAGCTTGGATACTCCCAGGTAATATGAATCATAGACATGGGGAGTCTATGTGGTAGCTGAGACATACCAGAGAACTGTTGGTTATCTTCCTGATGCAGAGGTCCTTGCTTTCAGCCGTGTTTATACCCCATGAAGTATTTACACCCCAGAAGTATGTACACTCTTCCACGTGGGGGAGTGCAGAGGGGGGGTACCCCCTCTGCAGGGTCTGGGGGGCCTATCCCCCCGGTTGGGGGGTCTGGGGGCAAGCGGGCCCCCAGCAGGGGTTCGGGGGAGAAGCCCCCGAAGCAAAAATTACCTTATAAAAGTATATTGTAATTTCATTCTAAATCTGGACCGTTCATTATAAGGTCGCAGATCTAGCGGTAGAGATTATGTTAGGGTTTTTTCCCTAGAAGGCAACCCTCTTTTATGAGGGAAATGTATTGTGGCTATGTACGAGGGTGAATATTGTATTCTAAGAGAGGAGACTGTGAGAGAAAGAAGAGGAAGTTACAACGGGTTTTGTTGTAGGTTGTATCTCTTCATTTGCTGGATAATAATAAAGGAAGGACCTGGCAATTTCTCTGGTGGACGTAGCCCACACTGGGTGAACCATGTAAATCTGTGTCTCTCTTGTATTGTGTGTCTTCTGTGTTTTTGTTTCTGAATTTGTTTAATTTTATTGCTCCGCGATCCTGTTTTTCTAACAACTGGTATCAGAACATAAGGTAACTCGCAGGAAAAGAGGGTTCCTGGTTCAAGTGGGAGCAATGTCGGAAGATGGAAAGTTTAGGGTCGAGAAATTTAACGGCCAAAACTACCAGTTATGGAAGATGTAGATGGAAGACTATTTATATCAGAAGGATCTATTCCTACCATTGAGTGGAGTAGCAAAGAAGTCGGTGGCCATGAAGGACGAAGAATGGGAGATTCTTGATAGAAAGGCCCTAGGAACGATAC
>JASDQU010033984.1:0-21867 GCA_032191745.1 Picea mariana | reverse complement strand
CAACATGGTCAACAATTCCTTCCATGTTGCCATCCAATATTATGAAATCCGACGGAAAGCCAAGAGAGGACCCCTCTACATGCATCATGAAATACCACTTATGGTGCTCATCCAACTTGTTGATGGATGATAGTGTGAGGTTGCATATTTTCCATAGATCCCTAACTAGAGATACCACTAAATGGTATATTGAATTAAAAGGAAATTCCTTTAAAATATTCAACGACATGGAAATGGCATTTCTAATGCATTACCAATTTCCCATTCAGTATGAGATAAGAAATGATATATTGCCTTCACTGTGCCAATATAATGGCATGCATATTTCTGATCATATACATGAGTGGTGACAAAGACATAGAATGTTTAAAACTCATATTCCATACAAACTTGTTATGGAGTGGTTCACAAAGTTCTTCCTACCACCTATTTCCATAGATGTAACTATGTTCGGGGTGGCCACCGAGGAGCATATCATTTTGTGTGTCCAAAACTTTAACTTTATCTATTCTCAGTCAAGTAAACTTTATGAAATTATCCCAAATTCTCCTATGCCATCGACAGATCCAAGGAAGCCAAAACTAGGATTGCATGTCGATGGTGTGGCTGGTTCTATTTCACATGACTTTATTAACTAGTTAGTTGATCATATGGGTCAAATTTATATTAAGTCACAACTGTCATCTTTTGGTACTAGTGCTCAAACTATTGTGGTCCCTACTCATACCTCCTAGTTCAATTTGGTGTAGTCCATGCAACCGAAGAAACCTCAACAACTTGGAGGAAAGAAAAAGAGGATCAAGAAAAATAATTCCAACAATGATAAAGGGATTTCCTCTACCCAAAACACCCAAGAGGGAGGCACTAAGGAAAAGGGGAAGAGTCAGTTCCCCTGCACAATTTTCAAGGAAGACCATCCCCCTCATCAGTTCCCTAGGAAGGATGAAGTCCATATATTTTTGGCACAACAACGGGCCCCCCAATAACCTATTGTCTCAAGCCATCCTTTCCCCCCTCAACCTCAAAATATGGTTGCCACAAATCATACCCCTCCGCAAGGGGGTATGGAAGGTACCCCTCATCACGAGGGGTCTTCCTTGAATGCTTCCATTTTCATGTGTGACCAAATGGTCATTTGCAAACACGAGCCAAGAATTATGACATTACCGAGACTTCTCATACTACACCAGAAGTAAAATTTCCTTCCCAACCTAGTGACCCTATTCATATTGAGAATCCATTTTTTGACACACCGCTCCACCCACCGAAGGGAATTATTTGATGTACGATGCATAATCCCAACACATGGGCCACCCACAACTACAGAATATGTCACCCACAAGTACATAATATGTGCTTGAATTCCTCCAAAGTTGTCCCATGTAGTGGAAATTATTGTTGTCAACCATAGGTGGGGCTTATCCCTCAAAGTTGAGTATGATGAGCTTTGATTCTTCTCAAGTTAGTCATAGGCTCTCCCATCAGGTATTCTTTTATATCATAGTGTGATCACTAGGGAAAAAATCTACCAAAAAGTGGTGGATGAAGGAGCCTCGACTTTCATCATGTCTATTTCTTGTTGGAAGGCCCTTGTATCTTCTAATATCAACACATCTGCAACACTATTGAAGGAATTTGGCATACACATGTTCCAACCCCATGGAATAATCATCACCTTACCCATCAATTTAGGTGGTAATACTGTCTTTGTTGATGTGGAGGTTGTTGATGCACCTCTTGAGTACAAGTTGTTACTCGAGTTTACTTGGCTCTATGAAATGACTGCAGTTGTCTCATCAATATTCAGGTTCCTAAACTTCCATAATCAAGTTGAAATAATTATGATTGATCAGTGCGATTTTACCCCATACATTGGATCCAATACGGGGTCTAATATACCCTTTGTCAGTGATACCACACATTTTTATATGAAGGTCAATGTAGGGATGTTCAAAGATCCTTTGTTGATGGGAATATTTCCCCTTCCCCCACCATCTCGCATTGCAAAAATTTATCCTATTACCATGATTTCCTCATCTACCAGTGGATCCCTTGAGTGAGTTTATCCGTAGGTGGTACCTCATCTCGAGGATGTTGACTCATATGGAGCTTCCCTGCCACTCACCGCGGTCTAGATTGTCAATCTGGAAATCCCATAAGCATCTGTTGATACCAGTCAACAACTCAATCTTCATATGGAGTGTGATCAAAATACTCCACCTGTACGGGTTGTTGAATCTCCATGTTCACATGATTTCCTAGATACTAAGTTTCCTTCCGAAGAGGCCATCCTAGATATCATGGCTTCTTTAGATCATCCAAAAGATGAGGTGATTCATCGATAATATTTCCATGATTCAGAACCAATGAGAGTTAACATGATGAGTCTCGATTCGAGACTAGGGGAATTTTTTTTGGGAATCCAGTAGCCCTCCTAGTCTTAACCCCTTTTTGCCTCGTATATCTTTTTAAGAAATTTCCACTAAATTTTATGCTTCCCTTTCTTTTGAATATTCACAATTTGTACTTTCTTCATGTCTTGATGGACCCCATGAAGGAGATTCCATAGTTCACAAAAAAACTCATGATGAGTATCTTTGTTCGTAGAGATTCATTTCTATGTGGCATGGCCTTGACAAGGTAAACCATATGATGCCAACATTGGCTCATGAGTTCATTGATTTTGAAAAATATCCTTTGTCTGAGCCTTGCAATTGGATCTGATTGGCATAAATAATAAATATGCGTAGTGCCTTATACATAGGTGTGTGGTGTGAGTGATTTTTTTTGCATATATTTTACCCAAAAAATCCAAAAATATTTTCTTCTTTGAGATTTCACTATGAGTTTTGACCTTAGAATCTAGTTTACATGTGTTGACAAGATTCTAGGGACTTTTTTATTACAAAGATGGTGACATCCACTGAACTTGAGGTACGTGTTCCAAAATTGGCATATAGGGATAGGTTTTTCCATGCATTTCCCATTTTTCATTATTAACAGTCAATTATGTTGACACTATGCCTTAGGTTCAATCGTGACTGATTGCAACATTATCCACTCCTTTTGCACATTTTAACAAGTTGAGTAGTGTCTACCCTTCATGGACACCCTAGTTAGCACCCATATTTCCATTTGGTTTCCATGCTGCATTTTTTTCGTAGACCTAGGAGCCTCCTTTATCCCTAGCATGACTTGAAGATTGAGCCTCAATTTCTACTCTTTGTCTATATTCTGGCCACATATTGTGGGGGTTCCCGAACATTGTTATTGTTTCTTAATGGTCTCCTATGCATTTTCTCCTCGTGTGATCTAGGTGGATATCAATGGCCACCCTTCTCTTTCAGTTGGATCACCTACAACTTTCATCTTGGCAGTTATAGTTTTCATTTTGGTAGTTTTGTTTTCATTTTTTTGAGTCCCAAACTTCCGGGGCCATTTTGAGGCCCTAAACAACATTTTTTTGGACTTTTGGAAGGGGGGAGGAGGGGGGAAGGGGTTGTCAACGACATTCCCTAGCCCCATTTGGAATATGTACTTCTCAAATATACCTTTTGAGGAGGTATAAAACGCCTAGAACAGAGATCATATGCAAAATTTATGACCCCGAGAAGTTGATGTACCAACTTACACCATCGGGGCCCACGTGACTTTTGGTGCTTCATCTCACAGGGTTAGGTTTTTGGATGTATATGGTTTTTTTATTACTTCTAGATGATAAAAATGTATGAAGGCATCATTGTAATGTGCTCAGAAGAATGTGTGTAGTCGCCACATCTCTTCTCAGAGATTAGCTACCACTATTCGAGCAAGATTATTTTCATTCTGCATTTTGCAGTTTCAGTAGATTTGTTTATTGAATAGAAGTTAAGGTCCATTGTATCGTTGTTATTGTTCTATGCATATATGTGTTAATATTATATATCTTTGTTTCATTTTGTTTCTCTCATAAAACTGGATTAGTGGTATCAGAGAGGTCTTCTCTTCATTTGTTTCTTTGTGCATGTCCCCAGCGAGGTCAAGGTATAAGCAGTAGGGACTTGAACCAATTGAGTTTTTGCAAGATCGAACTTGAAAAACATGATTATTTCCCATGGGGGAAGAAAAGAGAGATGATGGGGCAGAAGATCCATTTAAAGTTTTTCTCGAGGAAGCCCTCTCGCGACAAAGGAACAATATGATGGATAATTTTGCCCAAATCCTTCGATGACTTCCAATAGGAGACACATCTTCCTCAAGTGGAGGTGCATCCCCCTTCAAGGTACAGATCAATTTTGATATTCCTATATTTGAAGGTCAAATAGATGTAGATGTTGTATAGAAATGGTTAAACTTTCTAGAAAGGTATTTTTCTATCCACAACTTTTCTGATAGAGAAAAGATTACATTTTCACTCCTTAAGGTTGTCCCCCATGTCAAAAATTGTTGGGAGACTTTATGTGAGAAAAAGGAAATAAAGGGATCTACATTATTTGTATTTGCACCCACTTGGGGTTCCTTCATGGATTCCATTAAGGAACAATATTACCCTGTTGGAAGTTATGACGACTTATATATAAGATGGACCACAATGCAGTAGGAAAGGGACCAAACAATGTGTTGGTAGAAGGCTTAAGTGGAAATAAGGATGATTGTGGGGAAAGAAATCATGAAGAGAGCAAAGCAACAACTAGAAGGAAACAAAACACACATACATGCAAGAAAGTGGGCACAACGAAAGTGACAACTGGAACGAAGAACATCACGCACATGAGAGGAAGACCTAACGTCAGCAGGGTTAGGGTTTTGGTAATGTATTGTAATGGTTGAAGAGGTAAAGATGTATAAATACTAATACGGAGGTATTATAGGTTGTTGTTATTGTTCACGGATTTTGTAGTTGTTCCGATTTAGTTATTAATCAGATTTACATTTTTCTATATGAACTGTTTTGTAAGTTGTTGAGCTACAGGAGACAAGAGAAGGTAGATCTTAAGGATTAGATTGTAGGATGACGAGCTTGGTGTGATCTAGTTCACCTCATATAGATCGTACCCATCTAAGGAGAGTTGTAAGCGCATGGCATTGTAGATATAAAACTATCATAATAAAAGAGCCAAGAGCCAAATCTTTGTGGATGTAGCCCAGGAGGGGGTGAACCACGGTAATATCTGTGTAATGTGATGAGTGCATGCATATATTTATCCTCTTTTCAGTAGTTATTTGTTGTCCGTAATGAATGAATGATTCATTATATTTCTTGTTTAAATATTGTCGCGATACTGAGGGAACAAACTGTTGAAGTTACTACATAATCGTGAATAATAGTATGTTTCATTTACTAGTTCTAATAATGGTTCAATGGTCAAGTTCTCATATTTCATACTCAATCCTAGGCTGTAAACACCTGAGTCTTGCAGCCACCCATTAAATCTATCTCGGGTAAGACTGCGCAGTGCATTCTGTGTGTTGTGTTGCCTTCTGGTTTACCAAGAGGGCTAATAGTTTTAGAGGATTTGTTGGAAACCCAAAAGATATGAACCCTGGTTCAATAACTCATATGGTATAAAAGAAGATATAACCAACAAATGGTTCCGTTGCCATTGGTAGGAACAAGAGAGGATTGAGTAGATAGTATAAGTTGAACATTTGTCGGAGGCAGATTATGAAGAGGTTAGGGTGTAGACCAATGAGCCATTATAAGGGAATGTTGAGACCGTGGAATCCCACAAAAGTAAAGATTGAAATATGGTTGAGAACAAAATATCTAGAGTTTGTACAGATAGACAATAGAAACCCTAGAATAACACCTCGCAAATATCTTGAGAAATACGTGTTTACTGATTTGCATGAAGTTTTTTTCTGTGATTTTCCTCATCTACTGTAGGAGTGTATACTAAGGTTGAAGGATAACCATGCAACAAACTAGATCTGACAGTTATATTGGACCTTAGTACAACTTGAGCAGTTACAATAGGTGAACAACAAATTCACTCACGTAGTAGACTTTTGGCTTGATAGTATTGTGGCAGGGTTTATAATAGAGTTTGTAGTTAAAACAACGAAGTCATACAGTGCAGTAGAGAAATAATTTCTATGCGGACCTAGAGGAAGGTATATTTGATCAATGTGTACTTCTATTAAGATAATTCTATATAACAATTTTTTAATGACAATGGAATCAGACAACTAAACTTCCCTACGTGCATGGGGGAAGTGGGGAAGCAATGTCAAAAAGAGGAGAAATGGAAGGAAGAAAGGATAAGGGAAAGAAGGGGGAACCCTTAGACCCAATCATGATGGACGACGACCAGATCAAGTGGATATTGGCATCAATGAGAAAGATGCATAGCAGAGTACCCTACCAATACAAGGTGAATACCAAGAAGAGAGCCATAGCCATGAGGGAAGGCTTGGCGAGTGATGAGGAAGAGGTAGAGGATCTTTGGGCTATGGAGCAAATTGAGGAAATATTGCATGCAACATATGAGAGGAAGAAGAGAGCTTCAAGAGCAGGAGGATGAGGCAACCATCCTATCCATATTAATGTCATTGTGGAACCCATAAACACAAGTGCGACTAATACACCAAAGAGAACACCATCGTTTAGACAACCGAAGTTCAAAAGTAGTGAGACAGCAAGAAGTACATCTACACAAGGAACAACAACTGGAGGAGCCAGTTCAAGTAGCACTAGTCAGGTATCTACATCGCATGGAGGTATTAGTTCATCATTTAGGATGGAAAGACATGATCCCACCATCAGATTACCAAAATTTTGAGGAGAAGTGTTGACACAGGGGCAGACCCAGGGTTCAACGCTACAACAGTGCACCAACAAAACCCTAACTACCGACCCTTTAGGAAACACCTGCGAAGCAGATGAAGTCTCACCCAAGGTAGAGGTAGGGTTGGTTGTAGGACTCAGATGTATGAAACCTTAGCTGGGACACAGATCTTTGATTCTAACACTTAATGGAGCACTTAACAGTTATATTTATCAATATTCAGTTCTTAGTTACAGAGCAGTTAAACCCTAATCACAGTACAACACAGTGGTCAACCAAATCTGGCATCTAGCAGCACTTAGCATGACGGAACAGATCAGATATAGCAGGTTAAAGCACTAAGCACATTCATATAAGTCAAATCTAACATCCATATACATCATTAGCACAAAGCATAAACAGATCTATCTACCTATATCGAAGCACTTAGCAATTAAAGACATAAACACATCAACACATTGCACAAAGCAAAGCAATATAACATATATGTGGTTCACCCCCACCCTAGGGCTACGTCCACCAACTCTTCTTCTTTATTATCTTCTTCAATAAGTTACATGCATAGAGCCTCAAAACCCTACTCTGCATAGGACATGCGATCTGCACAGCTCGCTAGATCCTCCATCCCCAAGTAGATCTAGGAACGCAACCTTCCACAACCTCTTACAATGACTTGCACTTAGCTCTGCAAGTCTCACACAGTATGCACAAAGCACTTACAATCCTTCAATCACATAGATCTAGCACTTAGCCATTCATAACTGCTCCTTTTCTTACATTGCCTAGACATCTATTTATACTTTACAAAATAGGCCCAAACATGGGTAAACCCATGGGCCAACATCCCATACCTGTTACATAATCCCAAATCCCAAAAAGGGGCCAAGATCCTGCGATCTCTACTTCATCTTGCGCTCCACCTTCGATAGGTTGTCGAAGTCCAAAAATAGGTCAAACTTGACCAAGGATCTCAAAAAACTTGGTCAAGGGCCCACAAGAAGAATCAGAAGACCCTGAGAAATATTTGTTCATTTGTGCAAATATCTGGGAAGCAAAACAAATAACTGATGAAGATACTAAACTTGCACAACTAGCTATCACGCTAAGAGACCGTGCACTAGACTGGTACACGAGTCTAGACACAAACAGTTCCCCTAGGACGACAAGGACACTGGAAGACATTAAGAAGTTACTGATAAATGAGTTCTAGAAGCCAAGCTCAGAGGATCAGTACATGAACGAGATTATCAAAATAAGACAAAAACAAAGAGATTTTGTATGGGATATTAATCATATATTCAAGCGATTGAAGGGAAAGATAAAATATCTCATGACCGAGATGCAAAATTGGCACCTGCATGTTAACTCAGTACTCCCACACTTAAAATACCCTTTATGACAAAATAAATTTCAGACGCAGGCAGAGGCTCTGCAAGCAGCATTGCAACTGGAAGAAAACCAGTACCAGCAGACATACCCATCTATTGAATAACTGAAAGAGGATTTGAAGAATCTAACATTTTAGTTGAACTAGAATAAGAACAAGGACAAACAAGAAGTCGTTTGGTGTACCACATGCAGGATGGAAGGACACCACAAGAACGAATTTCCAACGTTCACATAGTATATGTTAACAGGAATGCCAAATTTGTTACCACCAAGAGGATTATGGTGAAAAATCTGCAAGAAACCGGGTCATGACCCTTATCACTGCACGATGATGCAGAAATACCAGACAGTCCCAAAGAGCTTATATTGCACCTTTTGCAAGTCAGTGGGCCACGATGAAAAAGATTGTAGAACTATGGAGCTGATCCAAGAAAGGACATCAGAGGCATATAGAGTACAGGTAGAAATGATGACTGGGCAAGCAGTGCCACAATTTAATCCAGTCCCATATCCATACAAAACTACACAGTAGCAGTATAATACTACGCAACCACTATACAATAACGTGAATCCCCAGTACAATACAGAACAACCTCAGTACAATACTGCATAGTATAATCAGGCACCTCAGTATAACACACCGCAAGAAGATCAAGTAGGATATAGAGGAGGAGGATGAGCCAAAGGAGGTTTCAGATGAGGTAGAGGACTATTCACATGTCAAAATTGTTAACAACCGAGACAATATGAAAGGGAATGTAAGCTTCCACCAACAACTTTTATGTATTATCATGCATCAGATCATGACACAGAAGAATGTCTAACACTACTAGTAAAGATCTAGGAAAAGAGGAACCAGAACATTCAGTGGATCTCAGCCGAAGCAAGGGATGAAGGACAAAACATCAATATCATTACTCACAGAGGAGCTAAAACAGGAAATGACTTAGTTCGACAAGAACCAATGCAGAATCAATGGGTAAAGAAGAACATTGAACCAAGGAAGCAGTTCGACGCACAGAAGGAAAAGGATATCTTTAAAGAAGCCAGACAAGAATTTCATAAGGAATACATAGTGTTGACTTCAACTGCGCAACATAAAAAGGAAGCACTAGAATACGAGATCTTGCCATCATTGGATCATACCAATGGGATGCAACCCCCGGGACAAGTAAGTACAATCAAAGGCTTTCTGCAATCATGTGTAAAGGTATTAAGTGATCCATCATCTGTGAAAATATTGCAAAACATACTAGAAAAATGTAGCATTGAGACGGAAGGAAAGCTAGAACCAAACACAGACAATCACCTGCACGTGAGAAGAAGAACAAGTAAGGAGTTTAGACTGAATGCTAATATTGGGGATTTCAACATGGGAGACATTATACTAGATCTAGGATCTGAATTTAATGTATTACCAAAGAAGAAATGGCAATGCATGGGAGAGTCGACATTAGGACACTCACCTGTTCAATTAAAATTGGCAAACCAACATAGAGTCTTACCAATAGGTAGACTGAAAGGAGTGACAGTCAACCTAGATGGAGTGTGCACTAAATCAGATTTTGAAGTCAATGAAATAGTAAATGGCACAACACCTTACCTAGCATTGCTTGGTCTAGATTGGGCATTTGACAACTAGGCCATAATCAATTTGAAGACCAAGAAAATGACATTTGAGTCATGGAAATACAGGTTCATCGCGCCATTAGACCCATCCGAAGGGGAGAGGTTTGTAGAACCTACTTGCCTATACCTAGAGAAAATTGGCCAGTTATACAAAACAATTGTGTGTGATGAGGATTACGTAAACCCAACTGCGGATGGGGTACTCAGTTGGAGGAGCATTACTTCATGTGCAACAGACTCGAAAACTGGTATCAAAGGCTACACGAAGTATCCACGAGAAGATGTGAAAGAATAGACCGCACAATAAGATGGGTAGGCACAGAAATCAGAGAACCACCCAGTTTCCACGGAATAAATGATTAGGAAACATTCTTGGCACAGTATGAAGACGCAGTGTTAGAGAACCAAATACTGTTAGCACTTGATTTATCACTCAATGCCACACTTGCAAGATGGTGGGGTGTGCACAAGGAAACCATCACATATTGGTACCAATGTAAAAGGCTATTGCACATAAGGTTTGGCGCAGAACAGAAAAACAACAAACATCATAAGTATGATGGACATGGGGCACCAGGAAAACATGTGGAGGTGTGTAGAATGCTATGGAAAATGACACCCCCAGAAGAATGGCCTCATCACTTCATACACACTCTAGAGGGCATACCAGTGAACTGGTATATAGACCAGGAGTTGCACAAAGGAACTGTGACATGGTTGGCATTGCAACATAATTATACCATCACATTTTCATTCAAACATGAAAAACCCAACATAGATGCAACTCTAAAACAGATAAGAGAAGTAATATTTATCAAAGAACCATATATAGAAGTTATCACAGAAGAGAAACAACGAAATAAACAGACAGTTAAGGAACTGCTAGCATGTTATCATGTGCAAGAGGAAGCGCCGGATGAAGATGATTTGCGCGATATTCAGATTGAACAAGCATAAGTCGAAAAAGATGTGGAAGTCCCACCCATAGAATCAAAATTCATTTCCCACTCCGATCAAAGTAAAGAAAATTAACATTGGGACATTCGAGCATCCCAAAATGGCCAGCATTGGAGACTACTGGGATGAACAAACAGTAGAAAGAATAACAGATTTGTTGCGCGAATACAGCGACTTGTTTCCCACAACATTTACAGAGATGAAGGGTATAGTAGGAGAATTAGGAGAGATTAATATACCACTCAGACCTGAGGTGAGACCTATTAGACAGCGACCCTACAGGTTGAACTCAATATATAAACAAAAATTCAAAGTTGAGATCGACAGGATGCTCAAAGTCGACATCATAGAACTGGTTGAGGAGTCAAAATGGATAAGTCCGGTGGTAGTTTAGGACAAGAAGCAAGGAGGGATCAGGATATGTGTTGACTTGAGGAAGTTGAACGATGCATGCCTACACGACCCATTCCATATACCTTTCACAGATGAAGTGTTAGAGAACGTAGGAGGACATGAAGCTTACTCATTCACTGATGGATTCTTAGGCTACCATCAGATTAATATAGCACAGGAGGACAGATAAAAGACCGCGTTTGTGACAAAATGGGGATCTTACCAATACACATTCATGTCATTTGGACTGAAGAATGCACCAACAATCTTTTCCAGAGTAGTCATTGTTGCGTTTAAGGAATTCATCCACCAGTTTATTGAAGTATACCTAGATGATTGGAAAGTCTATAGTTTATTGAAAAACCATGTGGAAGTTTTACTACTAATGTTAGAAAGATGTAGACAATTTCAGATATCACTAAACATAAATAAATGTATATTTGGAACACCATTTTGGATACTATTAGGTCATATAGTATGAAAACAAGGTTTGATAGTAGATCCTGCAAAGATCGCATTCGTTGTTAACTTATCACCACCAAAAACAGTATGTCATCTAAGAGTGATGTTGGGACACATAGTTTATTATAGGAAATTTATCAAAGGATATGCGTAGATCACTGCAGCGATGGAATTTTTTTTAAGAAAGGATACGAAGTTTCAGTGGAATGATGAGTGTCAACACAGTATAGATATCTTGAAGGAAAATATGGTTACCACGCTGATATTAGTATTTACAAACTGGGAGAAGAAATTCCACATCCATGTAGATGCATCAGCGATAGCATTTGGAGCTATCTTGGTGCAGCCAGGAGTGGAAGAATTGGATCACCCAAAATCATTCGCGAGTAGAAAGTTATCATACTCCGAACATAACTATAACACGATCAAAAGAGAATGCCTAGCTATGGTCTACGCACTTCAGAAGTTTCGACATTACTTATTGGGAAAACACTTTAATATGTTCACAGATCACTCAACCCTGAAATACCTAGTCAACAAGGCAGTGTTGGGAGGGAGAATCTATCGATGGTTACTACTAGTCCAAGAATTTGACTTTGAAGTAATAGTCAAACTAGGAAATTGAACGCAGGACTTGATCACCTATCAAGGGTCACAAATGGAGAAGAACCTACGAATTTAGAAGATAAATTTCCGGATGCACAGTTATTCTTAGTATAGATTGTTGATGAATACTTCATAGATATCATTTAGTACTTGAGTACAGGTACTGTGCCGCAAGAATATAGCACCGCACAGAAGAAAAACCTAGTAGTTTGCACTACCGACTATCAACTAATTGCAGGACACCTATACAAAATGGGCATAGATAGCATCTTGCGAAGATACATGTTAGATCATAAAAGACCAAGAGTTTTAGTGGAATCCCAGGAGGGAATTAAGCAGGTAAATCTACCACGCAGGAGGTATTGCACGTAGGACTTTTGTGGCCAGTGATTCACAGAGATTCAAAATAATATTTTCAAACATGCGATGTTTTTCAATGGGTAGGAAAAACCAATAGAAGAGACGAGATTCCATTACGACCACAAGTAACGTTACATGAATTTGAAAAGTGGGCAATAGACTTTGTGGGACCAATCAACCCACCATCAAAAAGAGTAGGGGCTTGGTACATTATCACCACGATGGAGTCTCTAACAAGTGGGTGGAAGTTGCACCAGTGAAGGATTGCAGTGCAGAAACAACAACACACTTTCTAATTGAACAAGTCATTACTAGATTTGGGTGCCCAAGTTTTTTGATGAGCGACCAAGGCACACACTTCATAAACAACACCATCAGTGTTATGACTGAATAATTTGAAGTCCATCACTAGAAGAGCACACCGTATCACCCGTATCCAAATGGTACAGTGGAAACCTTCAACAAAATTCTGGAGAACACGCTGACAAAGATTTGAAACTTCAACAGGGATGACTGGGCCCTCAAAGTACCAACAGTATTATGGGCATATAGGACTACGTGCAAAAATTTGACAGGGCACACACCATTTAAACTAGTTTATGTCCAAGAAGCAGTGGTGCCATTAGAGTTTTTAGTACCAAGCTTGTGCATAGAAGCAATCACACAAATGACAGAATGAGGCGCAGTACAAGAGAGAATGAATCAGTTACTGACCATGGAGGAAGACCGAATCTTGGTAGGATTCCACCAACAAGTTCAGAAAGTAAGAGACAAATATTGGCATGATAGATACATCAATAAGAAAACATTCAAGGAAGGAGATCTAGTATTGATGTATGATAGCAAATCATTTCAGCACCTGGGAAAGCTCAAAATGCACTGGTTAGGACCATACGAAGTAAAATCTATCACAAATGGAGGAGATGTATAGTTAAGATATTTATTAGGCACAGAACTCATAGGGATGATCAATGGGAGCTGACTGAAGTTGTATAAGGACAGTCAAGCATCCACTGTGCAGTAAAAAAAAAAAAAAATTGAAAAAGAACAAAAAGGAAACAAAACCAAAGAGGGCATAGGGTGCTAGAGGCAGAAAGGCCACGCAAAGTAGAAACACAAACTTGACAAGGAGAAATACAATGGTCACATCTAAAGGGAAACAAGCGGGAAAAGTAGAGGCGGAAAAAGTAGGACGACGGGATAACACTAGGCGTAATTAAAGGATGAAAAGGACCGATGGGATGCCACATTAATCGCGCCAACAGAACATGGCACTGTAGGAGTAATAGCAAGTACAAAACCACCAAATATGCATTGAACCAGTAATTAAGGTACATTAAACCCATAATGAAGGAAGCATCTTCGACAAGCTTCATGGGAAAGCCATACAACACAACGGCAAGGGAGCCAATAGTCTATTCATGAAAAGAGAACAGACGTAGAGCAACAGAGGATAAATAGAACAATGTGAGTTCACATAGATCATAGAGACCATTCGAATCTAGTAGACACTTGACATTCACTGCCATGGCACTGCCTAAGCAAGAATAAGTGAGTTAGACCACCAGGAAAACGAGAGTTCAAACCAGGTCACGAGGATAGACCGAAGAAGGTGAATAGTAGCAATTGGAGATCATCAATGTCAATGAAATCCCATCCCCAGAGATGATACCAGTACAATCCATGCCGATACTGGAGGAAATTCAACAACCAACAGCAGAGGCCATGAATGTAGATATGCCAATAGTGGTGCGGGATCCACAGAACCAGGAAGCAGTATCCCTGAAGTAGATGTAACTAGAGAATACAGAGGTAGCTCCAAAATTCAATGGCACGGCATCGAAGCCGACAACAGCAGTTGATCCAGATGAGTCTCAAACAACCATCTCAAACCACCCAGTAGGGGAGATGATTGAAGATGTCTCGGCTTGGCCGGAATGGTATATAGAGGAACAACCAGAAGTTGTTGAAACTTCAAGCCAGCGACCACCGACGAAGAAAGACAAGATACAAATACCCAAGTCACCTTGCAAGAAACCTGCAACAAAAAGCATTCTACCATACATACTAGAAGGGGTACAGCTTGGACCAGAGCTACTAGGTCATATCGGGAAACCCAAATACTCTGACCATGATGTAGCATATGAAGCCAAGTTTCTGGAACTTGCGAAGAGGGTCTTTACCCAGAATACAGGCACAAATAGGGTTGGCGAGCAGATTGAGCAGCCACTCCAGTGGGTAGCTGGGCTACAAAAAATGGGAATTTTAGGTCTATCGGACTTACCACATTTTGGCAGAGGTCAGCACTGCGTCAAATAGCTACTAGGAGTCACACATGGAGGGGATATATGGCTGGACAAGCCCGTCCCCATATCCATTGAGCTTATTGCAAACATAACAGGGTTACCAATTCGAGGAATGGATCTCACGTTGTTTTTGGATGACAAAACCAAGGATAAATCACTATTAGAAGAGATGAAAAGAAGCACAGAACTGAAAAGGGGACAAGAGGGATCATAATCAAGAGGATCAATGATGTAGCCACACAATTGAGCGTGAAAGTATTATCTTGCAAGCTGCTAAGAAAATTCCACAGGGAGGAAGTCCCAACTGGAGTTGTTGTAGTCACAGCCCAATGCGCAGAAGGAACCTCAATGAGTTGGGTGTCATACCTCTTGAACTTGTTCCTAGATGACTGCAAGGATGTGCAGGATCTAGGAACAGAGTTTCACTACTTATGGCTAATCACGCTCATAGCCTTTATGGGCTGGAGAGAACCAAGGTACATAAATTTTTGTACTAGACCCAAACCGAACCAGGGAAAGAGGTATACACTACTCAAGGCGATAGCGAGCACTAGTCACAAGAGGATGAATGGATCCATCTTCGAAGGGTACCTATAAGACCTACAAGAAGCCATCTCCCATATGTGGAGAATCACACCAGAAGTTTTCATGTGATATTCAGACATCGCCACTTTCCAGGCCACATGACACGCAATGTGGATATAGGCAAGGATGGATCCAAATAAAAAGTGGCTAAAGATGTGCTACAACATCACCAAGGGAGACATTGACATGGTCATCAGTGAATGGGTTGATGAATGTAGAATCCCAACCATTACCCAGGAAGTTTCGGAAATAACAATAGAAGAAGAGGCAGAGCACGGAGAAACACAGCCTCCAGAAATCCAAGTTCCTAAGAGACCAAGAATAGGCCAAGGAAAGACAACACAGACAGACAAAGGGCCAAATGAGACAGGGACCCAAAAGGGGTAGAAGGAGAGTACACAGTCAACCAAGGAGCAGCAACAACAGGCCGAGACTGCACACAAGACAACAACAAATCCCAATACACAGTAACCGGGGGGAAACAAGAGGCCATCCATGCAGACAGGAGGCACACGCAAGAAATCAAAGGCACAATGAACACCACCAGAATATACGATCACGGATTATGATGGGGAAATGATCGCCAGAATGATATAGGATTGTCTATCCAAGGAATTCGACCATGCTACATGCCACAGGGATAAGATCCAAGAGGAGTTGGTAGACATGCGATAGCTCATCAAGTAGATCGGGGAAGGTCCGACAACAAACAACAAGGGAATCGAACCATCAACACCGCAGATAGAAGAAAGAATGCAGGAAGAAGAACAAGATTCATTCCAAGAAATACTTCAACCACACGTAACATTCAACATCAACCCTATTATGTTGTGCATGGATGAAATTGTGGGGAAGACGCCCTTGAGGGACTTAATCCAAATCCAACTTGTGTTGACAAGGATATCAATAGGAGCGCTACATAGGTTGCAAGTGAGCGTAAACCACGAGGTACAATCTCACGCACGAAGAGACTTAACCAAATTGAAGCAGGCAACAAAGAAGTGGGACGCGTTGGAAATAGTATATGAGAAGGTTAAATCTAAGACCCAAGAGAAAAGGGAGCGCATAAAAGGAATGGAGTAGAAATTGGCAGGAGCTTATGAGAAGATTTCACAGGCTGCGTAGAGTGAGGCAATCACAACAAAAAAAAAGATTGATCTGATTGCGCAGGCAATTGATCAATACCATAAGGATATCGAGGATATCCGAGAATAACTCATACCAACCACTCCACCAACAATCAAGGATCAAAGGAAGAAGGAAGAAACAATGCAGTTGTAGGAGATAAAGTAGCAGGTTAGCACAGCATCTAACTTGTTTTATAAAGCAGTGCAACTTTGGACCAAGTTGTAGGAGGATCAGCAGGTCCACAAATGGGACATGGAAGAAGAAAGGATCAGCTCTGTGATCCAAGAGCTCAAGAAAAAGTAGAAGAAAATACCAATTACAGAACACATCAAAGGGACGTAGGACATGAAGAGATTGTAGGCAAAGCTAATCACTGCGCAAACCCAGAAACAAGAGCAGCAGGCTCAAATGGAACCATTGCAAGAGCGGGTAGCAGAAGTCCTAGAATAGGTAGAGGAAGCTAAGACATGGATAGAACAGACCCAGTAAGAATGTGCAAGATTTATTAGCGATGAAATTGTATTCCAGGTAGTGGACACAATCAAGGAGAAGATTGCGAAGGTGCAGACACAAGTAGCAGAGATCAAGGAAAAGTTCCAGACGATCACCAAGGAGATCGAGGAAGATTAGAAATATTAGGTGGATTGGGATGAGCCACATGTCAGTTTTGGGGTCCTATTGGTAGCAAGCCGAAGTGGAAAGAAGGATGATCGTGGGGAAATAAAGCGTCCGGAGAGAGAAGCAACGACTGGAAGGAAACACAGCACGTGCGCATGCAAGAAAGCGGGCACAAAGAAAGAAACATCTGGAAGGAAGAACAACACGCACATGAGAGGAAGACCTAACGTCAGTATGGTTAGGGTTTTGGTAATGTATTGTAATTGTTGAAGAGACAAAAATGTATAAATACTGATACAGAGGTATTATAGGTTGTTGTTGTTGTTCACAGATTTTGTAGTTGTTCTGATCTAGTTAGTAATCAGGTTTACATTTTGTTGTATGAACTGTTTTGTAAGATGTTGAGATAGAGGGGATGAGAGAAGGTAGATATTGAGGATTAGATCGCAGGCCAAGGAGCCTGGTGTGATCTAGTTCTCCTCATATAGATCGTACCCATCTGAGGAGATTTGTAAGCGCACGGTGTTGTAGATGCAGAACTATCATAATAAAAGAGCCAAGAGCCAAGAGCCAAATCTTTGTGGACATAGCCCAGGAGGGGGTGAAACAAGGTAATATCTATGTAATGTGATGAGTGCATGCATATCTTTATCCTATTTCCAGTATTTATTTGTTGTGTGTAATGAATGAATGAGTCATTATATTGCTTGTTTAAATATTGTCACGATACTGAGGGAACAAACTGCTGAAGTTACTGCATAATCGTGAATAATAGTATGTTGCATTTACCAGTTCTAATAATGGTTCAATGGTCGAGTTCTCATATTTCATACTCAATCCTAGGTTGTAAACACCTAAGTCTTGTAGCCACCCATTAAATCTATCTCAGGTGAGACTGCGTAGGCACATTCTGTGTGTTGTGTTTCCTTCTGGTTTACCAGGAAGGCCGATAGTTTTAGATGCTTTGTTGGAAACCCGAAAGATATGAACCTTGGGTCAATAAATCAGATTGTATAGAAGAAGATATAACCAACACAATTCTAGAGTTCACCAATCTATTCTATACCTTACACACCAAGATGGGTATCAAAGACTCTAAGTGACATCTGGTGCTCAAGTACCACTAAGGTCTGTATAGATGCATCCATACATAAATTAGTTTTTGGACATCTCTTCCTTGGGTGCGACCTATCGATATGCTGTCAAAATCGAGCAGAAGCTTAAATAAAAGACACAAAAGTTTGGTTTTTCAAACCCCTCAAAATAGAAGCATGGAAAATGCAACCCCAACCCATAGAAAAAATGGAAGAGAAAGGATGGAAAACCTCAGGACAACCAGTCCAAACCAAAAAAAAAAAAAGGACAATGGGAAGAAAAAGAAATAAATTGGGAAATTGTGTAAGTTCTATAAGATCCCCTGGAATAACACCGATGAATTTAACTGAAAGAATTCATTAGTGGTCGAGGTGAAAGCATATGAATCTGTTGTTGTATGTGACTCATAGTCAGAACCAGAAAAATGGAAATGGATCATTGATGTAGAACCCAATGCCACCGTTTCTACCACCACCAAGGTCCAACATGACAAACTTGATGAAATAGAGGAATTTGAGAACCTCTTTCATTCACATATGTGGGTGAAGGGTACTTGACTTCACTTCATTGTTTATAGAAGTAGAGAGAAGAACCTCATCTCAATAAAGGTCGTTAAGGGGTTGGATCTGTTGACAACACCACACCCACGATCATACACCATTGGATGGCTTTGCCAATGTAGAAATCTCCACATCATCCAATAGTGTCACCTATCCTATGGAATCAAGCCCTTCAAATATTATGTATTGTGTGATTTCACCCCCATTGAAGTTTATGATGTTCTTTTGGGCCAACCTTTACTATGAAATTACAATATACATTTACAAGGAAATTTTTCCTTCGGGGGCTTTGCCCCTGAACCCCTGCCTAGCTCTGGACTCCCCAACCAGGCAAGCCCCCTGAAACTCCATCGCGTGGAGGGGTGTACAATATTCCAGGGTGTAAAGTCTTCATGGGGCATAAACACAATTGAAAACAAAGACCTTTGAATCAGGAAGATAATCAGGCTCCATAACCAATAATTTCCCACTTGGAGATTGATCTCAATAACTCCACCACTGTTGTATTTGTTGGACTATGATCCTTCTTGGACCTGGAAAAATTATCATCTTCACCTTCATGATTGCATAACAACTGAAACTAAGAAGGAACCCAGTTTCTCCTTGGTTACTCCCTTTGTTAACATGTTTGTGGGATTCTGGCTAGTGTGTATCTTTTCCAACTTCAAATATCCATCTTCCAAAATAGATCATATGAAATGGTACCTCAGATATATATTCTTAGTATTTGAATGGAAGGATGAGTTATTTTCAAGATGAATGGCACTTTCACTATCACAATACAACCTACTATTGTCACACACCCACTACGACAACTAAGATTTTATTTTTCTTTACGTCTTTTCTTTGAGGAATAGAATCCCTGAATTTCTATGGGGCCTAGTGCAGACCTTCCTTTCCCTTATCCTCCCCCATGGCATCGTTGGCTATGACCACAGGCCTTACCAAAAAGGTTCTTTCAACTTTCGTGATTCAGGGAATCGCGATGCAAACGTTCCCCTGTTCTCTGTCTTTCGAAATGTCGAAACCTGAAAGGGTCTAATAGATCCTTAGCTCCTCCCTTGGGTCGCTTTTCATATGATCGGTCCTATGACCTAGTGTTGTTCCTCTAAATGCTTTCAGGGTTTCACAATTCGGGAAATCATGATGCAAGAGTTCCTCCTTTCCCTTTCGAATCCCTGAAACCCGAAAGCTCGGTATCATTCGAATCTATGGTCCATATTGTTGACTTGATCAACGACCCAGATTAAATCCCAACATTCTACCTTTCAGAATTTCTGGCGAGGTATTCACTCCTATTCCTCTGATGTCTAGAACCTCGGTGGCCTTAGATATTTGCCATGTGTCCCTACAAATGGGTGGTCCATATTCTTTCGGGACTTCTCCTACCTACCACAAGACCGTGTCCGGTGACCCAGGGCTTATTCATAGAGCGCATCGGGGTTTCGTGTACCGGGATTTCGCGACAGGCGAAGACGAGGGGTCTTTCCCTTGGGTTTCCCGGGTGCCTAAAATGCCGAAACATATTCATGCTAAACTGATTCAGGGTTTTGTATATCGGGATTTCGCGACTGGCGAATACGAGGGAACTTGCCCTTGGGTTTCCCAGGTGCCGAAACGCCAAAACCTATTCACGCTAAACTGATTCGAGGTTTCGCATATCAGGATTTTGTGACTGGAGAATACGAGGGAACTTGCCCTTGGGTTTCTTAGGTGCCGAAATTTCTAAACGCCAAAACCTATTCATGCTAAATTGATTCAGGGTTTCACATATCGGGATTTCGCGACTGGCAAATACAAGGGAACTTGCCCTTGGGTTTCCCGAGTGACGAAACGCCGAAACGCCAAAACCTATTCACGCTAAACCAATTCAGGGTTTCGCATATCAGGATTTCATGACTGGTGAATATGAGGGAAATTTCCCTTGAGTTTGATGAAATGCCAAAACCTATTCATGCTAAACCAATTTGGGGTTTCGCATATCAGGATTTTCCAACTGGCGAATATGAGGGAACTTGCCCTTGGGTTTCTCGGGTGCCGAAATGCCAAAACCTATTCACGCTAAATTGATTCGGGGTTTCTCATATCGAGATTTCACGACTGGCGAATATGAGGGAACTTTCCCTTGGGTTTCCTGGGTGTCGAAACACCGAAACGCCAAAACCTATTCACGCTAAACTGATTCAGGGTTTCGCATATCGGGATTTCGCGACTGGCGAATACGAGGGAACTTGCCTTTGGGTTTCCCAAGTGCCGAAACGCTGAAATGCCAAAAACTAAGAGAACCACTCCCTCTTGTACAAGGTTTCCAGACTCATATCACATGATCCTTCAGCGGGTTCTTGGGTAATTATCCCTAGGCTTGGTGACCAGACTGAAAAGTCTTCCTAAATCACCAAGCTATGAACTCTTGTGATAGGGGTGAAGTAAACTTGTGGGTTTACTAAAATGGTGGTATTTTCAAGGAGCTCACTCCAGCTCTGGAATGCGAGGGAACTTCCCAGAAGGAGGTGCCTTCAAGGAAATCAAACCAGGGCATAGTGTGAGTCAAGTAAATGGGACAAATATCAAGGGAACGAACTCGTAATCTGAACTTGTTCATTCTATATATAAACCGATTATGGTCATATAAGTATAAGAATGCATCCATTGTTTTCGATCAAAACAATAGGCAAACACTTCTATACAGAAACCATTTATGAGTGTACAAACATGAGCATGAATTCCAAGACATTCAATTCAATATACAAGATATAAACACTTATCAAAAAACACCAGGTGTAACGCAACTACTGAGAAGGGTGCTCGTTTCCACCCAACCGTAGGCTCAGTGACTCCAAACAGATTTACCACTAGCCAGCCCCGAGCTAGACCATGATGCTTGAGGTTCAATTTTCTGCTTCCATCTCAATGGAAGTCAAGGATGAAGGTTACTCTCCTTCTTCTCTGTTCAGAACTCCCTATGTTTCCAGATTTTCTCCAATTCTTCCCCGCGATCCCTGTCATGCACAT
>JASDQU010033982.1:2727-19026 GCA_032191745.1 Picea mariana | reverse complement strand
TGGATGGAGATTGACAGTGAGACAATACCTTCTACCCCTTCAACAGTTCATAGGGAGACATTCGTTGATCCAGTTGCTCCAGTTGATGTTCCCAGAGACATTACAGTAGGCCATAAAAGGCTTGCCTGGGCTCAACAAACTCTATAGGAGACAGAGGGACATGAAGCTCCTCGAGGCACATTCTGAGAGAGCAAGAGACCACAGAGATTTTCGAGCTATGTTTCATCCATGAGCCACATCATTGATATTGAGCCTTCTTGTCATGGAGAAGTAGCAGTTCAGCAGGTATAGAAATATGACATGGCAGAAGAGTATCAGTCCATCATGAATAATGATGTGTGGAATATTGTTCCGAGACCAGAAGGGAAGTCTGTAGTGACTTCCAAGTGGATCTATAAGATCACGCATGTAGCTGATCGAAGTGTTGAGAAGTACAAAGCGATATTTGTAGCCAGAGGATTCTGACGGGTGGAGGGAATTGATTATGAGGAGACATTTTCTCGTGTAGATCGATATACTTCCATTCGTATGATCATTTCACTAGTATCATCCATGGGTTGGAAACTGCATCAGATGGATGTAAAGACAACCTTTCTCAATGGTGAGATTGAGGAAGAGGTTTACATCGAGAAGCCAGAAGGATTCATGATACATGAGCATAAATCTCATGTGCAGGTTGAAGAAAGCCCTGTATGGACTAAAACAGGCACCTCGTGCTTGGTATGAGAAGATGGATGGATTCCTGATGAGTTTGGGCTTCAGCAAGAGTGTTTTTGATCCAAACCTATATTATCACACTGTTGGTGACAAATGCCTAATCTTGGTCATGTACATTGATGACTTATTCCTCATCGATTTAGAAAGACTTATTGTTGAATGCAAGCGAGCATTGACTTTTGAATTTGAGATGAAGGATCTAGATATGATGCACTACTTCTTGGGACTAGAAGTATGGCAGAGGACTGATGAGATTTTTCTAAGTCGAGGAAAATATACAGTGGAGATATTGAAGAAATTCGATATGACAGACTGCAAATCCATGCTTACACCGATGGTGATGGATCTGAAGAAAATAAACGAGGCTTCTACTGATTCAGGTGAGATTGATCCACATCTTTACCGACAGTGGATTATATCACTAATGTATTTGTTTAACACCAGACCTGATATATGTTATGTAGCACTAGCAAATCTAGGCCATTTTGTGAAGGTTATTTTGACGCTCTTGCGACGTTATGTCGTTGATATTGTGACAAATATTGGGTCTCCCAAATGTCACTTCACATGACGTGGCATAGTAGCGAAGCATGTATTGAGATATCTACGAGGCACAGTTGGATATGGCCTGAGATATGCCTACGGTGTAGACATGAGATTGCAGGGATATGCCAATACAGATTGGGCAGGGAGTGCAATGGACCGGAAGAGCACATCTGGTTGTTGTTTTACCTTGGGGTATGCCATGGTTTCCTGGTGCAGTAGGAAACAGAGCTTTCTGGCTTTGAGTACCGCAAAAGCAGAGTACATAGCGTTATGTGTGGCAGTTCGCAAAGCAGTGTGGCTTCGCAAGATTCTTGCAGATTTATTTGATCATGAGATGGATTCTACCATTATTCATTGTGATAACCAGAGTTGTGTGAAGCTATCAGAGAATATTGTGTTTCATGATAAATAGAAACACATTGAGATCAAATACCATTATATCTTAGATATGGTACAGAGGAAAGCAATACACATGCAATACCTTTCTACACATGAGAAGATTGCAGATGTCTTCACCAAACTGCTTTCCAAAACAAAGTTCGAGTACTTCCGTGAGAGACTTGGCTTGGTGGAGAATGCCTCCCAAGCTGAGGGAGTGTTGATGATTGCAGTGTCATGTGACATTCTCCAGGATACGTTCTCCTCTGGACTGAGTTGAGTCGACCTATGAGAGCCCATGTGATGGGTGTATCATTCTCCTCTGTGAGAGTTGAGTCGATGTGTCTCCTGCCTTTATACTCATGTGGACTCAGTTGAGTCAGGCTTGAGATGGTACTCTAGATGATTCTCCTGTGGACTCAGTTGAGATAGAGATATGTTGAGTACGACGTCCCTGTGGCTGAGCACATGTGGACGTGTCCCTAGTGGTTGAGGACTAGTGGATGTGTAGATCCCTTGTTATATTGTCTAAGTGTAAGATTTACTTGTAACCCTAATTGTGATGTAAAGGGTACAAGTCAGCCCCACTATATGTGAAAGATAATTAATGATTATTGTAATAATTAATTATATTTATGAGTTATTGAGGTCGACCGTATTGTGCCAATAGACACACCTATTGTTGTGTCTGGTCTTGTATAAGTAGAGGTGATTTCCCCATTGAGGAAACACACTCTTGCACTTGTCACTTGTCATTTGGAAATTTCATACCTACTTGTACGGATGAAGTGCGCACCTCTCTTGGGCTCTAGTTTCAAGGTTGTAGAAGCACCCTCTTATGTGCATCTAGGGTTTATGGTTGGGGGATCTTCTCTTGAGAATATAGCAAAGGATTGCTGGGTTTTTATTCCTTGTTGAGAAGGGTTTTCCGAGGATATTTCTTGTGTTCTTGTGCATGGTAATTCTTCTTGTGATCTTGGTTATTGCAACACTTGTATATGGTGTAGTTGCATTTGTTTATGGTTTAAGTACATGCTAAATAAAATAAACCTCATGCTTGAGCTTAGCATAGTGAAAATTCAACTTTTTCTTCATTTGAGCTCCACATGTGTCTACTCTATTAATGTTATCTTATGCGTACAGACCATTTTCTTTTATTTTTATGTGTGATCAAAAATATTTATTTTAACTATGATGGATGTGAGGAAATTTTGCTTGTGTTTTCAAATGTGTGATGTATGAGGTTCCTGGTCATCTCTCAGGAATTCTTTTTAAAATAAATAATTTTGTTTTTTGCAACTTTTATATTTCTTTGAATACCACGGTGGACTTTCTCAAAGTCCTATATCATTCTGGAAATCTAGAATTCAAAGATTATCATAAAATAGAGAGGAGTACCACCTCTATAAAAACCCAGGAGGATTTATATCCTTGTGAGGTTGTCATTTCGATCCTGACAGATTCAAGCGTCAACATTTTTGGCAACCATACTGGGGAAAACCAACGGAAAATTTAAAATATGGTTTATCATTTCTTTTGAAAATACATGACTTGGCCTCAGGTTGATCAACCCCAGTTAGAAATTGGATTGAATAATCAACGAAGCATTTTGCATCAACTATATAATTTGGTAATAATGAAAACCGAGACCAGGTAAGAATTGGAAAGATCTTTGCAGACCTTGGTCCAAGAAGAAGAAAGAGAAATCCTCCAAAGACATAGGAGAGAGGAACGATAATACAGAAGAGACGAAAGACAAGATCGAAGATCACAAGAACAAGGTCGAAATTGAAGTTGGATGAATACAATGGACCCATTACCAGAAGTAAGAGCAAGCAACTGTGTATTCTGGGAAGTGAAAAAAAATATTCCTGAAATACCTTCAGATATGCCGAGAAGGAATGAAGAGAGACGTGAAGAACCACAAAGAGAACCTCATGAAGAAAGAGAAGGAAGTCGAGGAGGTGGTGGAAGAAATCAAGAAGGGAGAATATTTGGAAACCGAAGAAGATTAAGAGATCCCCCCTATATCTTCGAGGTGAGCAACATGACCTCCCGGTTCTCCCTAAGGGTACTTTGAAAGAATTTTCTGGAGATAGAACAATTGATGCCAAAAGATACCTTGATTTATTCCTAGATGTTTGTGATTTTCATCGTGTTGAATATGATGATGTGATAGTAAGGTTGTTTCTTCAAACCTTATCATGATGAGCTTATGAATGGTATATGTCATTACCCACTAGATCAATTGGTTCATTCAATGATCTTGAAGCCATATTTATGACTATGTTCGCTCCCCCAATTGCATATCATACCCTTCTCACTAATTTCACCCATATTGGTTTGAGGAAGAATGAGAGAATACAAGATTTCAATCTCATATTCAATAAAACTTTGAGTAAGATTATAGAAGATAAAAAGTTCAATGACCCAATGATACTTGGTTGTTATAAGAATGTGATGCCCCCAAATGTAAAATATGCTATCAAAACATCCCAAATAGATACCTTGGAGGAAGCAATGATTAAATCCGTGGAGATAGAATAAATTATGATTGAGACGGGCGTTGACCCCGATATTATCCTGGGAAAAGTACAGAGGCAACTAAGAAGCCTGAGTATCGATGATCAAGGAGCCTCCAGTTCGAGAAAGAACAAAAAACAAAAACCACGACAGATTCAAAATCAAGCCACTGGAGGCTTTTTTAAGGGAACCATACCATATGTGAAGGTATACCATGTTGCGGCACAAGAAACTAAGAAAAGGATTGAGATTGCACAAATGAATAGAACCATCAAGAAAATGAAAAATGAGATAACAAGATTAAGAAGGGGTAATAATTATGTAGCAAATATGAGAATGTTGGTTCAAGAGCAGAGAAGGAACCTTCCCCAAGAAAATAGTCAGGTTTGAAAACATTGATAATCAACAAAGTCAAAGGGTTCCCAGGCAACCAATCCCAAATGTAGTTGTTCTGGATGAGGCATATCATGAGCAAATAACTCAGCAAGAAAATGATTATTTACCTGATGAAAATTTTGAAACTGTACAGATGGACGGATGCAAGACATCCATGTATATATTTGAAGAAGGAGACAATGACCCAGACTCGCAAGAGAATGTTTCCCAAACATAGGTGTTTGTAAACAAATCCAAAAATAAGGATGTTTCCGAGAAAGAAAAGCAAAAAAATAAAGAAAAAGATAAAGAAAAGGTGAATGAGAAAGAGGCCAATAAAAATGTGATAAATAACACTGGAAGCAAGAAACAAAACCTGGTGTCAAACCCTCCCCATATGAAATACAATGTTGTAGAGGATTTGAGTAAGCTGAGGATAATTCTTCCTTTCACAGAAATGGTAAAGATCCCTCAACGGAGGGAGAATATTCTGAGATTGTTGGATGATCCATCTGGAAGAATGGAGGTCGTTGTTATAAGTCCAAAGCAAATCCAGAACACATCAACTACCAAGTTGAGAGGTAAAGTCCCACCTTTTTATATTTCAATTAAAAATCATGATGTTGCACTTCATATTTGTTTAATTGACACTGGCGCGACCAATAATATTATGCCATTGGCAGTCATGGAGGCGTTCAATATGAGTTGCACCAAATATTATGAAACATGTGAAAGTATATATGTAATTGATTCCAGACATGTGCCAGCTTATGGGGAAATCAAAGATTTTTATGCTTGGATCACTGCGGCTCCTCATATTATTACAGTTTTCAATATTGTTGTGGTAGATCTTCCTCCTGCATATGGAGTTGTCTTAGGAAGAGCTTGGTCATCTATGATCAGAGGCTACATAATGAGTGATGGAAGTTGCGTGATGATTCCAAATAAAGAAGGAGCAATGATTAAGGTCCCTCATGAACCCAGGAGGTTGTTTTCCTTCAAAAAGAAGGATAATGAACTAATGGAAGATTATATAGATATTGGAATCATAAACTATGTTGTCCTAGACATGGAACAAATTGAAGACATCGAGGATCAAAAGAACCATTTTAAAGGTTACTAGAGGATGTCATTTGATGGAGCTTGCTCAAATTCTGGGAGTCGAGTTGGAATCGTCCTTATAAACCCATAAAAGATTGTGCATCCACATGCTATCAAACTTGAATTTGTGTGCACCAATACTGAGGAAGAATATGAAGCTTTGATTCAAGGAATGATTCTCGCACAAGAAATGAAGATAGAACATTTAATTGTGATTGGCGACTCCGAGCTGGTAATAAATCAAGTTACCAGAAGATATAACATTAAAAAGGAAAGACTCAAATTATATTTCAAAAGAGTTAATGAATTGATGGAAGCTTTCAGCTCTTTCAACATCTCTTTCATCCCAAGGGATAAAAATCAGAAGGAATATTCATTAGCTTTGGCGTCTTCATTGTCAAACCCAGATGAAGTTAAGAAAAAAACACATTTTCAAGTAAAAAGAATATTTCGACCTTTTGTACCTGACAATCAGGAGTATTAACAAGTGTTTGAGAATGATGAAGAATTAGAAATTTTTTTAGTGAATGACGATGAAGATGAGGATAATGACATAACTGTTGTCATGAAGAATTGTGTTCAATCTGAGTCTCTTTTTACAAGAGACGATCGTGCTAAGAACCTCTTAGAAGAAGTATCACTCCGAAAGGTCCAAGAAACAAGAAAGATTAATATTGGAACTGATAGTTCCCCAAAATATGTCATTTTGGGAGTTGATTGCACAATTGACGAAGTTAATCAATATGTCGCACTATTTAAAGAATATCTTGATTTGTTCACATGGATTTATGATGATTTGAAGGCATATGATAAAACAATATTTCAACAAATTATTCCCTTGAGAGACGGGAAAAAGCCCGTCAAGCAGAAAATAAGGATGATGAACCCCAAATTGAAACGACTGATAAAGGTTGAATTGGAAAAATTAAAGAAAGTTGGAATAATATACCCCATTAGACATTCTGATTGGCTTTCAAATCCTTTGGTTGTGAGAAAAATGATTGGGTAGATTAAGATGTATGTAGATTTCAGGGACCTTAATAAATCAAGTGTAAAAGATAATTATCCTTTGCATAACATGGAATTTCTCCTCCAACAAGTCACGGGATCAACTTGCATGTCCACGTTAGATGTTTTTTTTGGGTATAATCAAGTCCTAGTTGTTGAGGAAGACAGAGCGAAGACAACATTCATAACACCTTGGGAGACACATGCATATGCTAAGATGCCCTTTGGTTTTAAAAATGCAGGAGCTACATTTCATAGGGTTATGGATCATGCTTTTGAGGGTTTGATAGGAAAATTTGTGGTGGATTACCAAGATGATTTAATGGTACACTAAAAAATGAGGAGCGATCACATTCATCACCTAAGGAAAGTTTTTGATAGGTGCAGGTTATATGGTGTTTCTTTAAATCCAAAAAAATGTTTATTTGATATAATTGAAGACAAATTATTGGGTCGTATTCTATGCAAAGAAGGAATATATATTGATCTCGAGAGATTTAAAGCTAGATATTAACTTAACCCCCCATCATCTAAGAAGGGAGTTCAATCATTTTTTGGCAAAATCAACTTTGTACGAAGATTTGTCCCTGACTATGCAAGTATTGTGAAGCCGATCAATTCATTGTTGAAAAGGGACCAAATGTTTGAATGGACCATGGATGCACATGAATCTTTTAATAATATAAAAAAGGCAATCACTACAGCTCCAATCCTCATTAGCCTAGATTTCCAAAGAGACTTCATAATTTATTCATTCGCTGCAGAAATTGTTGTCGCATCTGTTCTTACTCAGAGAAATGCCAAGGGTGAAGAATTGCCAATTAGTTTCGTGAGCAAGACCCTTCATGATTATGAATTAAGATATTCAGAATTGGAGAAGCAAGCCATGTCTCTTGTAAAAGCAGTGGTGCACTTTCAGACTTATATATTAAATTCGCATGTCATTGCATATGTTCCATCCTCTCCTATGAAGATGCTTCTAAATCAACAATTGAGAGAAGGAAAATGGGAAAATTAGTTGGCAAAGATTCAAGAATATAATATTGAAATTAAGTCTTTAAAAGCAGTTAAAGAACAAGGTTTATGTAAGCTCATTGCAAATAGTGATTCTTTGGATGGAGTAATTTCTATTTCTGTAGGAGAACCCATGACAGTTTCATAATGGTATAAAGATATTATATTTTACCTAAGGTCCGGACAATTTCCAGTGACCATGAACCCTAAGGAACGAAGAAAATTGAAAATGAAGTCAACTCAATATGTATTGATTACCGATATATTGTTCAGGAGGAACTATGATGGAATATCGTTGAGATGTGTTGATGAAAAGAAAGCTCAAGAATTGATGAAAGAATTCCATGAAGGTATATGTGGTGGACATTTTGTGCCTACCGCTACAACCCATAAAATAATAAGAGTTGGGTTTTATTGGCCATTAGTTTTTAAGGACTCATATACTACGGCAAGGAAGTGTGTATCTTGTCAACAATTTTCAGGGAAAATGAAAAAATATGCAATGCCATTACAACCTATATCTGTAGAACAACTATTTTCCCAATGGTGACTTGATGTTGTTGGACCAATAACTCCAAAATCAAGAAAAGTACACATGTATATCCTCATCGCTACATATTATTTTACAAAGTGGCCAAAAGCAGTAGCATTAAAAAAGGTTGATTCTGAAGAGTTGTTTAATTTTCTCAAGGATAATATTTTGTCAAAGTTCGGTGTCCCAGAAAAATTTATTACTGAAAATAGTTCAATTTTCATCGAGTCAAAATTTACATAATTTTATGGAGAATATGGAATTGTCATGGAGCAGTCATAAAATTATTATCCAGAAGGAAATGGTCTTGCATAATCCACCAATAAAAAACTCATTCAGATATTGAAGAAAACTATTGATAAGAAGCAAAAGAATTGGCATTTGAAATTGGCAGATGCTCTGTGGGTGAGCAGAATGACTCTAAAAGACAACATTGGGATGTCTCTGTATATGTTGGTTTATGGGAAAGAAGAAAATTTTCCAATTAGCCTCAAGTTAAATGTCTTAACTTGTGTAGTCAATACAAAGGATGCAAAAGATAGTTCACCTATGCAAAAGAGAATGAACCAATTATTGAAATTGGAGGAAGAACAATGTAAAGCTTTGTATAAAACTTCTCAGAGACAACAAAGTATCAAAAAACATTTTGGTCAGAGTGAAACCATAAAGAATTTTCAAAAGGGTGAACTGGTGTTACTCTGTAACAAAGATAAGGAGAAACCATCGATGCACACAAAATTTGAAGCACTTTGGGTTGGACCATATGTCCTTGAGAAGATTTTGGGTTTTAATGCTTATATGCTCAAAGATATGAAGGGGAAAATGTTAATGTTGCATGTTAATGGGAAACATTTGAAAAGTTTCTTCACCTAAAATTTTCTTATTCCCTTGTACATAGTTTTTTTTATTTGTTATTTTGTACATCCTTACTATTCGACTCCATAGCCCAAAAGATAGAAGCATCTGGTCATGAAGATTCTGGATTCTTGACAACCCGCAGGGGATTATCATCCCACAGTTGGAGCAAGTTGTTGAGACCATATTTTGCTTCCATGTTTTCCTTCCGCATTCTATTTTCCCCACTTCTTTACTCCATTTCTTTTCCCTCTTCTACACCTCCCCTTATCCCTTTTTTTTCTTTTATCCCTTCTTTTCTCCCTTTCTGGTTACCGTACTTAGTCATGTTTCAGTTTCACAGGTTGGTGGGTTCACGGGTTGGCAAGCCTTAATTTCCACCCACTTACTTATTTCATAAGTCCATTTTAACACTTAGTCATTTTTTAGTTTCGTGGGTTCATGGGTTTGAGCCTTCACTCTCCATTTTCCGTGACCTTCACTTTGCACCCCAAGTTTTGTGATCTACATTTCGACCATCAACCTTGTCGCGGGTGTCGGGCTCCAAAGTATTTAATTCTTCTTACATGTGAGTTCGACCAACCGTTCCTCTACACTTAGTATATTTTTTATCATCTCTACAGCCATGGGTTAGCGGGTACCCGGGTTGGCGGGTTCAGGAAAATCTTATATTCGAATTCTCACTTGCCCATCCCCACCCTTTTGTTGTTTTTCCCTATATGCATTAAGTATTGTTTAATTATAAAAATTGTTGTGCAGGCCCCGAAAATATCGTCATTAATGGCGAAAGGCTCGAGGAGTTATCCATTAAATATCATTAAATATTCATTTGCCAAGGGATTAAAACATCATTATCTTTCCGAAAAGATCTATTTGAGATTATTATCTAGCTGAAGAAATAGTTCTGTCAACCTATGGTAGCACCAGCGAGACAAAAGTTTTGCGGTGATACTCTGAATATCTTTGGCTGTGAATACCAAAACTTCCAATGGCTGAGAGCATATTGGTATTATTCCTCTCCTCCTTCACAAAAAAGATGTAATTTGAACATCTTGAATTGCTCGTGCTGGGTGTGTTCATGAGGTTTTTGATTGTAAGGAAATCATTTCATGGTGTGTGGACAAGTACGTACCAAATCAAAGAATCATACAACTCTATGATCATTCTCAGATTTCTCTTTCACCTCAATTTTTTCGCAAGATGTTAAAGCTGCCAGAGCTGACTCTTACTTTCAAAGGTGAAGATTGCAGAGAATTCTTGAAGAAATATAACAATGGGCTTGACCTCCTGCCGGAATATTTGGAGAATCATGCATATATCCTAGCAAACATAACGAGAATCCAGGTTGAGTCTTTAAAAAATTCCTATCGAGAAATTACATGTCTATTCACTAGGGTGACAAGTTAGGAAAACATTGCTTCTATCTCTCGCATGATTTTATATATTATGTATTTTACAGTTCAAGAACATGCCTTTTTTTATTGGGGAAAACTTATTTCTATCGAAATATCCTCCCAGTTATCACACTATAAAAAGGACAGAGAATTATTTATGGCTTCTTATTTGATATTTTCTATTGTGCATTGTTGCCAATTCCCAAACTTAAATATCGGTAAAAGGGTGAATTGTGAAACGGATCCAGTTACCTTTTGGTATCATGCATTGTGGAGGCATAAGACCCCTCTGTTTTTCTATGAAGTTTACAATAATTTTGTTTCAGCCTTCAAAAAGATTTTGTTGGGGGAAAACACTCCAAGGATATCTGATCAAGCTACCAGTTTTTTAGAAAAAAAAGGGGACAATAGAGAAAATGGAGAATCATAGTATCATAAGGATATTTTTCTCAAAAGAGAATCCTTCTTTTCTTTTGTATTACATATATGATAAACTATTTATTACAGAGGTGGCGAGGCAATACAACTTATGCTTACATTTTTTCCATGAAAAAGGGAAAAAACAGTTTATTCCCTGCCATGGCTGATTGGAGAGTTCATTTTCAAAAATATAAATAAAATTGATGAATTTGCAAATCATTTTAACAATGTGATTTTAAAGTATGATGAACAGATCAAAGGTTTTGATCCGAACAAAATATTTGTTGGACATATGCTTTCAATGGACTTCAATAACTCCTTCATTCAAACTCTCTTGAACGAAGAAGAAGAGGGTAATAGCCAAAGCACTCATGTACATAATGTTGGCGATTTAGAAACATTACTTAGCAGTAATGACCTTTACAAGCAAAGGGGGAAAGGTCCCAGTGAAAGAAGTGCTCAATCTCTAGTTGTTACTCCTAATAATACTACATCAAGGAGCAGAGCTCCAACAACCCACCCAATTAAAAACACTGTCAACAGTAGTTCTAGTGGAGGGGGAGAGAAGAATCCCCCCCTTGTAAAAATTGAGAGTTCGCACAAGTTGCTCGTGAGAAAGAAAATAAAAAACTTAGTGCAAGAGGAAGAAGATAATCTTATAGAAAATGACATCCAAGGCTTTTCCTTAGAGGATATGGAGCTAGAAGCAGACGTTGAAAAAATATTTCATGCAATAGAACAACATGATCATATGGCTCAGTAAGATTCTTTATTGGAAGTCATTGGAAATGAGACCTTTAGTGAAGAATAATCCTTCACTTTTCAAAGTGTTGTTTTTGACAAACAATCTAAAAAGTTGATTGTAGAAAGAAGTGACCGGAAGAATAAAAAGGGCAAGGTCGGCTCAGAGGTCGACCCAAAGTATATGCGACCGTCCCAGACTTCCAAAATCCACAGGGAAATTGGGGATGCACTCAACGACTCTATTGATGTTTTAGAGGTTGAGAATGCTAAATTAAAAGAGAAGACCAAAGAATTGGATACTGCTTTGATGCCTCTTCCGATCCTGGCCAGTCCTTTGACAATGGTCAAACCAACTACACCCCGTATTAAGTTAAATGGATCTTCAAGTTTACTCATAGCGGTCCGAAGTTATGTTGAGAAAAATATTAAAAAGAGAATGTCATTGATAATAGAAGCATGGGAGGTATCAAAAAATATTGTTTCTTTCAGTTCAAGGGAACATGCATTTCATGAATATCTCCAAGCTGATTTAAAGAATGAAGAAGGATTCTACACAGATGTTGTTTTACCATTTAGGATAAAAGTCTCAAACATGACATAATTCAAAAGGAGAGAAGAAGATTTGCCTTCTCCAAGTCGGATTAAACAGCTGAATGCATGTTGGAAAGAAAAGATCAAGAATTTGAGTAATATTGTCCAAGCATGCAATGAAGCCATAGTGAAAAGAGAAGAATTATTCAGAAGGCTCACAGAGATAGATTTGGCAGGAAACATTGATGAGGTGCAATATCCTAAGTTAATTCTCAATTCAATGTTTATGACAAATAAACAATTTGATGAACAAGTGGATATATTAAAGGGATTATTGGCTGAGAAATTTAATGGCATAATTGAATATGGTGAAGAAGAGATAGATAATTGGTTGGTTGATTATTCTATGAAAATCAAGATATTGAGGAGGCAATTCACGACATTTCTCATGACCCAAGGGATTTAGAAGGTGAATTGTTTAATATCAAAATTAGGCATGAAATAAATGTTGCGCCAATGAAAAGTTACATTGAAGATTGGTTTAAGAAGGCAATTGATAAATTAACTAAAGAAGGCCAAGAAGCAACAGTTGAGACGGTTCCTATAACCATCAACGAGGAAAATAAAAGCACAACAGAAAGCAAGTAAAAGTGAGAGATACCATCATAGTCTTGCTACTCTGCCTTCTCCCACTATCTTCTCTCCACAACTCACTCTTTGTTTATATTTACTTTTATAGTCCGCGGGAGCCCCAATCCCAGTCCTCAGGACAAATGGATTTTAATTTCAAAACTTTGTAACAGACTTTAATATTTTTTCAAAAATCCCAAGAGAACTAATTCAGGATCAGTTTTGAGAGTGTTTTATAACTCTGAGTTTTGAGTATAAAATATTTGAGATTGATCTATCATTTTCTTCATTTGAGCTCCACATGTGTCTACTCTATTAAATTTCTCTTGTGCGTACATACCATTTTCTTTTATTTTTATGTGTGATCATAAATATTTATTTTAACTATGATGGATGTGAGAAAATTTTGTTTATGTTTTCAAATGTGTGATGTATGAGGTTCCTGGTCATCTCTCAGGAATTCTCTTTAAAATAAAACATTTTATTTTCTGCAACTTTTATATTTCTTTGAATACCAAGGTGGACTTTCTCAAAGTCCTATATCATTATGGAAATCTAGAATTCAAATATTATCATAAAACAGAGAGGAACACCACCTCTATAAAAAACACAGGAGGATTTATATCCTCATGAGGTTCTCGTTTCATTCGTGACGGATTCAAGCGTCAACAAGGAATTAATTTGTTTATCCATTCGGTGTCGATGACAATTAATGTTTTCCTCGTCAAAATCAATTTTTGGAAGCTCTGGTAAGAACCCACCATCATCCATCAGTAAACACAAGATTTGTGAATATTAATTGGAGGTTATATCAGAGTAAGGGAAGGGGAAGCTCTTAGGTGCTTGTCTCAGTCCTTTTGTGTTGCAGACTTGCATAAGATTGGTTGTCTAAAGGGATGGATGATGAGTTCATCAAAGATAACATGCACATTAAGAGCCATCTATTAGTGTAATCAAACCTTGATTATGGTGCTCATCTACAATGGAAAGTTTGTGGACGTGGAGCTCCATCACCAAGTGGATTGACTATTTGTCCTCTTAGGTGTGGGTGAGCTTAACCAAGTTCCGCGTATTCCTGAATTGGAAATGGTCACTTGTTATATAATTATATCAATCTATTTAAGCTTAAGCATGTAATTGTTCTATATGTTAAGCAACATAAAGGTGGTCATCCTCTCGTATCTTAGGCAACCTAAGCATGGTTATATGCTTATGTTAAAAGATTTTTTCATGGAAGTAAAGAATTTGATATTTTTTTTCTATAGATATTCAAGAGGAATGTGTATAAGACTACAACTAGATGTGGAGATTTTATTTCAAACAACATGCCTTTTAGAATATGAACACAAAACAATAGAAAATCTTGAAAATGTTACTATAAGTGAAATTCCATTATTGTATTGAACATTTTATTTCACGAAAAATGGGGTTTGGAAACATTTTGATCCTTAGATG
Organism: Picea mariana; assembly: GCA_032191745.1. NCBI lineage: Eukaryota > Viridiplantae > Streptophyta > Pinopsida > Pinales > Pinaceae > Picea > Picea mariana. The sequence goes on along the minus strand of JASDQU010033982.1, from coordinate 4,803 downwards.
GCCCTTTACAACATAGTCGTATCCTCATCAAATTTCCAAGTGGAAAGGGGGTTTGCCTCCATTTCAATGGCTTAGTTTTGTTTAGAGGAGCACCTCGATATCGATTTGTGCAATCATCCATTTTTTTTCCAATGGAAACCTCCATAGTCTTGGCCACTTAGGGTTCTTTGCAACTCTCTGATATGATGTGGTTAGTGTTATAATCATATTCCTTGCTAATTGTGACTAGATATCCTTCATAGAGGGATACACATACTTCTATGTAAGTCAAACGTATAGGTAATTTTTGATCAATTTTGATGCAATAACATCTTTGTTTAAGCAGGTTATCCTGTATGCATTTGAATTCATAGATAGGTGTGGAAGACTTAGAACTACTCCCAATTCAAATTACCATCATTCCATTCTATGTGATAAAACTCAATCCAAAATTGATGATTAACAAGAGACATATTTTGCATTGTTGTGGGTTAACTGAGTAAACTAGGATGGTTGTGACATCGCAGATGGCCACAGAAACCAAGACTAAGAGGCATTGTCATAAGTAAATTTTCCATGTTCATTTTCCCCTGAATTCCCTACAACACAACTGTGATTACACCTAGCCGAGTAGGAAAAAAATCAAAAAATTTTGAGAAAGGGAAATTTGGCACAAGAACTTGAGGCATAGCTTTGTGGGAAACTGCGGGTACCAAATGTGGTTGTTGAGGAAATCCAATGATGGAAGTTGTTGAGGCAAGGCCAACGTCACGATGTAAATTAGTTCTACACATTTCTAGATGTGCTTGCAATAAGAACCTTATGTCTCGACTGGTGATTATACCCAAAAAAATGGAATCTCCTATGTCATTATCAGGGATTGATGTAGAGGGGATTGCCACAAATACCCATGCTTGGAGCAGTTTTTTTTGTTTCCTCAATATGTTATAATCAATTTATAATTCAAGCCAACAATGCAATGTACCTTCTAGATCACTAGCCACAACAAACCTTTTAACACTTATTTTTAAACTCAATTTGAAATTATGCTACATATCATGGCTTAAAACAATAAACACCACAACAAAATCTTCATTTCTCATAACTAACCAACTTCTTTAGCTAGCACATGTACTCATAGATTCACTACTTTCAATTGGTTTGTTTTCCTATTTCAGTGTTTGGAATTCTAAGTGTTGACCAACAACTCTTCTTCTCAATGCATTCTTCTTACAATAATCCCATTTTTGTCGACATGATAACAGACCCCTGCGTTATAAGGCAAGTGAGCACATAGTGGTGGAAGCCATGAAACCCTCCATGTAAGGAAAAAGACATTGTCGATAATCACATTTCATTTAGTACTCCTTCAAGCACAACCAACACGATCTAACTCATAGGTGGAGTTTTTACACCTCGATCCAAAATAATCTAATATAAAAGTTCACATGGTTGTAACTTCTTTCTGCATTTGATCCATACTCTCGTTGAAGCATTTTTTGTTGTTCTTGTGGGATGCATATCTTTCTTTGAACTGAAGATGAAATGTAGAGTGGTGTTTTTCTTGTGACGTTATTCTTGTTGATGTTTTCATCCTTTATCAGTCGAGAGAAGAGAAAGGGAACACAAAACAAAAGGGAGATGGATGTTGATATTGTGTGAGGACAAAGAATATTTGCACTCATTGTGTCATATGCCCATTTGTTGAATAAGGCTATGAATGCATTACACCAATCACTACTCTTTAATGCATGCTTTTGAAATTTGAGGATGTTATACTTTCCCTTGCAATGGTATGGTTCCTTCTTTATCATCATTTATTAATTGGTGATTTTTTTTATTGTTATTGCTTTTCAAATTTCGCATGCATTTACTTTCTAATTGCATAGTCAATCTCTTTGAGGCTAGGTTGAAATCTAATAGGCTTTATTCTATGGCATCATTGAAAATTTTCAAATCAACATTCCCCTAAAAATGTGTGTAATATTATGCATTCATTGATGAAGATATTCATTGTCATATTTAGTCAATATGTTTTATATGATTGTATTGTTCCTTTCTTGCTTTTGATTTGTCTACCTCCAGTTTTTTTTTTTT
>JASDQU010033981.1:9476-21952 GCA_032191745.1 Picea mariana | reverse complement strand
AGCTTATACACCTCTCTTCTGTGACAGTTTTTCGATCCAATACGAAAGTTATGGCACCAAAGAAGGGACCCAAGAAGAGTGAAGATACAACTGAGATTTTCAGCCTAGAGGGAGATGTCATATATGACACCACGCCACATGCTATTGAATCGATTAAATCCTAGAGACAAATCTATGAAATTTTGGACTACGAGATCAAAAATTCCCCTAATGATTTCGAGAATCGCCTTCGGGACATAGAAGAATCATAACTTCACAATATTGCAGCATGCCCACGGCTCATGGCATACAACAACATGATCAGTTGGGCTTTAGAGAAGATTGATATTCCAACAAGAAAAATTTTAAATGATCAAGTGGTCATTATCGGCTTGTTCAGACATGAACATGTCTAGGTAATGTACAAACTCTCACCCAATCCTAAATACATTTACAATGTCGAATTTATAGCTGAATTTCAAAGAAAGGAATGTACTGAGGCAGACCAAACTTATCCTGATATAATCAAAGGTTGGTGGAGATGTCCATCAAAATTTAGGGCCGATACCCACAGAATTTATGCCACAACTTCTTTGAATGAGTACATGGTTTATGTAGCCATGATGTTGTGAAGACTCTTCGACAAAAAGAGTCCCTGTCATTTCCCCGCAGAATGGGTTCCCTTCTTAGAGGAAGCATCAGAAGGATATAGTTTCAACTGGAGCAAGATTTTATCTGATAACATAGCCAAAGAGGTTTCAGATTACAAAGCTGCAAGATCTCGAGGTCAACCAGTGGCCTTTTACATGTCGACATACATCATGGATGCAATTTGTTTTATGACTCCATTCCCCTTGATGAATTGGAGTTGGAACACAACCTTCCTCGAACCCATTCACGAGTATCACTCTGGGCTATGGGAAGAAAATGCAAAAAAAATGTTTTACAAAATTTGTCAATTCATGGTAATACCAATGCATAAAATGTTTTCCAGTTGTGACCCTCCTCGCATTTCTGAAACAGTTTCAAAAAACCTCAAGGCAATAGCAGACTGGTTCTTGAAGAAATTTTCTCCTACATTAGGGTTTATGGGTGCTCAATCCCCCCTCATGTGCTTCCAAAATTCCTCCCAGACAGACTGGTGTGTAGGGAAGTAGCACACCAAATAGTGAAAGGTGGCATCGAAATAGAGCTAAAGGCGGCTCAAAAGAAGTCCTGGCCAATATTCCCTGTGCAAATCAGGAAATTTTCATTACAAAACTTGGGCCATTCCAAGATGGAATCAGAAGCACTCGAAGAAGTCAAATTGTTAAATATTGAGTACAAAAGGCATGACCCTTATCAACTAGTGAATAAACACTTGATACACTGCAATATGAAAGAATATGAACATGAGGAGTCCCCTTGGGATGACATGTTCAAAGGGACTAACACTTATAAAGAGGTGTTAGAACGAGTATAGACACTGTCGTCCGACCTGCAAGCTAGCTTTTGGACCTTTCAGAAGCATAGACTGAGTGGTCTGCCCAAAGTACTGCAAGGAGAAGCAATCACCCTCCCCCAGGAGCAAGAAAATGTTCCTCCGGGATTTTAACAGGAAGCACAAAAGAATGGCAATCCCGAAAATGTCCCACAGGATACAGAAAGTCACCCACAAAACAAAGATGCCTCATAGACAAAAAAATCAGAGACCGAAGCAGAGAGGAGGTCCGGGAGACCTCGCGAGTCCAGTAAGCTTACTCCCCCTTCATCACTTGTTGTTGATGTCAATACGCCTAAGGTAATAGGAGGGAAAGGATATACAGAGATAGGTAGTCCCATAGATTCCTTAACCCCCTTACAGTCCGCTTTTGGATTCCCACAGACAAGAGCTCTATTTGTTGATGACCTCACCTCTATCTCCATAGATGAGATTCGTCCTTCTAATTATTTTTTCAGCAGAAAAAGGAAGGTTGTCCTGAAACAAGAGATGTATATGAAGGAGGGGAGTATGGTAACAAATCATAAAGTATTGATGGATGGATAGAATTTGGAGGAGGATTTCGCTACAGAGATAGCAGGTTCCATGGGAGCCATGGCAACAACAAATATTTTTTACCATGGGAAACATGAGAATGAGGATAAAGAAGAGTAATAAAATGATAGCTCAATTACAAGATCAGTTAAAGAATGTTGAGGAGAGCATCAGAGAAGAGGTGAGTAAAAGCTTAGAGTAGACCAGGGCTATTGAAAGGCTAGAAATTCAATTACTCAAATCAAGACTGGACGAAATGAACCAGAAGATACAAGCAAGTCAGGTGTAGGTTGTTCAGCAAAAGGAGCATGTAGAACAGTTATAGGCTAGGTTAAATTTGATGGAAGGTTAGGTCATAGATCTGAAATCTTTCCAGGCCCAGTCACTGGAAGTGCATTCAAAAATAGAAGTTGAATAGTAGAAATTGATTTCGAAGATAGAGATTATTCAGAGTTACTTTCAAGAAGTAGATAATGCCTTTGATAATATTATCCTGAAGGAAAAAGAAGCCAAAGAAGCAAGGGTTACTCTCCAAAAGGCAATCATATATTCGGCAAGTGAAGAGACATCCAAAACTACAAAAATATCATCCACATAGCAAATCAGAGGCGACATCATGCTCAAGCTATGGGAAACCAACATAACTGAAAACAAAATAATAATCAAGGAAATCAGAGATGATTGCGAAGAATTTTTTGATCTCTTAGAGAAAAGGTCATTAAAAATTGGAAAAGGCAATTGTACAGGACTTCTGGGACAGATTAATATTGTAAGACATCAATTAAATTTTAGAGAAAATTTGAGTGAAATTCAAATAGAAATTTCACAACTAAGAGAAATGGATGTCACCCTAATAGACAGGTTGTTAGTTGAGCCCAACTTAAAACTACAGTCGATAAAGTTTGCAGATAAAGGAGTTGAATACCATCTCTCCAAGATACAAAGAAAGGTTTATCTGTTCGAAGCAAAGGACCTTCCAGAACCCCCCAGAAATTTTACACAGTTCCTGGAGAGATGCATTGAATATATTGGATCAAAAGAAGGAGAGTCATCAACAAAGTAAAAGTATCATTTGGAGGATATTTACTTCCAAGAAAGAAGAAAAATGGAGAAGATCATGCAAACGGTTTCTCATCTATTTTTAACAAATAGTTAGTCACTAGGAATTAGGAAATCACCAACCATCTTAGGATTGGTAGTTTTTTATAGATATAACTTTTCAAGACTAAGACGAGGGCTTTTTCTGGATGGGATTGTAAAGAGAAAATTTCATTTTGCCAGAATTAATACAATATAGATTAAAGATTCTAGATCTTGTCAAGTCTGAGTTATGTGTTTCTCTGTCATTCCATTTTTTATTTCATACCTTCGATGAATGCTTTCATGATGCAACCTCTATTGTGGTGATTGAACATTCAGATTATCTAACCGTTTGTTGTTTTTCCTCTGTATCATCTATCAGCGGATATAATACCTATGAACATTTTAGAATTCTGAAATTGTATACTTCTTCAAAGTTATCATCTCTCTTTCTTCTATTAGCATAAAGTGAGATTCAACTTTAATTGATGCCTCACATTTGTTATACAACTATATGTTTCTTTTTCTTTCTTCATTCCATGCACCGTCTCCTTTAAATTTGACTCAGATACTAGAAATGGCCTTTATTTCTGTTATACTATTGATTCATAGTTTGGAAGTTTTATTTTTATTAATTCAAACCTGAAATTTGTGACCCTTAAAAATAATTTTCACTTACAAAATGGAAACCCTTATCTTTCATGACTGTTCTAGTTACTAGACAACCTAATATAAAACCTGATCTATCATATCAGGCAAGCATTGTTTTAAACATATTCAATACCATCTTACAAACAACAAGTACATGAGTAGAACTTGAATGTTCATGGGCCGTGATTGAAAGGGATATTAGCATCCAAGAACAATGGGAAGCTAGAAAGAGATAGTTAAGGAACCAACTTTGATCTCGCTTTCCATTAAACTGATCTTTCTACCCATTAACTATCTCTACCTTTTTGGATTCCTTGACGGTATACTTTAGATACTTAAAGTATAAACTCAGGAACAACATCTTTTTGGTGCCATTGTCAGGGACGAAGAAACGAATCTTTTCCCTGGGAAGAACGACCTTGACAGTTTCTTTCTTTCTCAGTGAACAAAGATCAAAAAACCTTCTAAGGCTACTTTTATCTTTCACTTGGCAACTCCACGATAAGTAAACTGGATTTTAGCCGAAAGAACACCAGAAATAACTCAGACGACAAGGAGACCTCGCCAGTTTCGGATCTGGAAAAGATTTTAAAATCACGAAGATCCCTTAGACAAATCGTTTCACTGACACACACCATCTGTCAACCTAATTCTACACGGTCGAACATCAGAGGAATACTTGAGAGATCCATCTCCCTCCCCCTTTCAATCGATATGTTCTCTCTTCCTGAAGTGCACACTCCTACTACCAAGCACTCTGACAAATGCCCTATGTATCCTGATTTAACCCCCGTTGATTCTTCGATATATTCGTCTTATGAGTCTAGAGAAATAAGTTCTTTTCATCTTGGGCCTTTTTTCTCTAGTTTCCTGTGCCTTGACGATCAGTTCCCCACAACCTTTATGTCACATTCAAGTACAACCCAAAATCTACCAATATTCTATGAGATTTCTCCTCATACACTCCAAGTTTCAGCAGCAAATCCATCAATGGCTGCGCACAGAGGTGCGGGAGCTGGATGCGGTGTTGTAGGGGGTGCTGCAGGAGGAGCAGCAGGCGGCCAAGTACCACTCCCTAGAATTTTTTCTAAGGAGGCTGCTAGATATGGCCCTCTTGTCCTCTCAGTTCCCCTACATGACCTTCCAAAAAATTACATGAAAAATCTCCCAAAATTCATAGGGGAAGGTGATCTTACTGCACAAGAACACATCAATTTCTTTGACAAATTTGTTGATATCCTATGACTTGAACACGAAGATGTCTACTCCAGACTCTTAGTACAAACTTTTGAAGGGCAAGTCAGAACCTGGTTTCGAGGCTTAGGAGTGGGATCTTTAAGGTCATACGATGAACTCGAAAGTTCTTTCATCAGACAATGGGGAGAAAGGAAAGATCACCTCTATTATCTGACTGAATTTGGGGCTCTTAGAAAGAAAAATTATGAATCAGTTCTTGAGTTCACCCAAAGGTTTAATAAATTGTATAATAAAATTCCCATTGAGGTCAAACCTTCTCAGCCTGCAGCGAAAGTAACTTTCGCTGGAACTTTCGACCCTAATTTCTCCCTACTATTAAGAGAGAGGAAATCAGTAGACCTTACCAAGATGCAAGACAATTCCCTAGAAATTGAATCAAACATGATGGCTTCAAGAAAGCTAAAAGCCAAAACAGAGACTGGAAACAAAGAAACTAGAAGGTACAAAGAACAAGGAGGATCTTCTGGATCAAGAAGATCTTCAGTAGACAAAATGGATGACATGGCTAGAATAATTAAAGAATTGTCTAATAAGATTTCGAAAATGGAATTAGATCAAACAAAAAATGACCATTTTCCCAAAAAGGATTTCAGAAGGAATCCCAATCCTCAATCCCCACAAAGACAGATTAAGAATGAGGATCAAAAAATCCCAACCCCCTTCAAGAGTGAAAACTTCAATATTGGAGAGGAAGACTTAGAAGATTTTGAGGAATTAGAGAAAGATATAAACAATATGGGAAATGATGATCCACAACCCTATTTATCGAGACAAGATTATGAAAAATACTTAAATAAAGAAAATGGATCGGAAAATGACATAAACAATAGTACCTTTGAATATTTGACCTGCCAGGGTATTGTAGATGGTATAATGGCCGAGCTTCACCAGAAGTACAATCTAAGTCCTAGAAACAGGAGTCTCGCAATCGCCCAAATGAAAAATACCTTGCCGAGGGGCGAGACAGACGAAACGGTTTCAAAAAATGTTGAAAAGCAGACTGAAAAAACTAACATCACAGACACACGGCCTACCAAGACTAAGTTAGATGAAACACCCACAGTGAAAACATGGAAAGCGAAAGCTCCTGCAACCGAAACAAAACCTTCACCACAAAAGAAAGATGATAAGAAGGGGATCGAAGCCCAAACCATAGAGAACGACAAAATTGTGGGGAATTTTAATATGGAAAATGAAATCAATAAAATCAAGATCCCCATATCTCTTGTCGAGCTGGCAAAAAACCTAATCTACAGAAAACAAATTGCCAAGATGATTAGTTTTTCAGAAGACGAAAGCCAAGCCGATGTCATTAACTTAGAATATGGCAAGACAAACATAGTTTTTGGTTCACATTTCGAAAGTGCTAAAGACATTGTTTCCCCCTTCTATATCACGTTAACCTTGTTCGACCAACTACTCCATAATTGTATGCTCGATTCTAGAGCATCCCACAATGTAATGCCTAAATCCATTATAGAAAAATTGGGTCTCGAAATCACTAGGCCTTATGGAGATTTATATTCATTCGATTCAAGAAAAGTTAAATGTATAGGCATGATTAAATACTTGGTGGTAAATCTGGCACAAATACCTACAAAAAGCATTCTCATGGACGTAGTGGTCGCCTATATCCCTCCAAAATATGGTATGTTGTTATCCAGATCATGGGGCGCCAAGCTTGGAGGATCTCTCCAGCTTGACATGACATATTCTACGATTCCATTTTTTTGAGGACAGTTCACGCGCCTATACAGAGAAACCAGGTTGGCATTCACGGTAAGTGATCCGTGCAACTCGAATAACCACCCTGTATATATTGCAGATCAAGATTTAGGTAATTTTATTTTATCCATTGATGACGATATTGATTTAGGTATAGATGAAAGCTGTACAGAAGAAAAAACAGAAAAAGAAAAAAATTAAAAAAATGTATATAGCACTGGTGTGTGGAAGATGTTTTTGACGGCGCTTCATCCTACTTTGGAGCTGGAGCTGGGGCACTCCTTGTGGCCCCTGATAATCAATTCGTAATCCCCTTTTCATATAGACTACAGTGGAATGTGGACCACACTAATAATGTATGCGAGTATGAAGCCTTAGTGTTAGGGTTAGAAGCCACTAGGAGAATGAAAATAAAACACCCCAAATCTTTGGTGACGTCGAGCTAATCGTAAAACAGGTAAATCGACAGTACCAAGTCAAACATCCTAGGTTGAGGTCTTACAAGAATTGCGTTTGGAATCTGATCGAAAATTTCGTCTCCTCTGTCAAAGTTCACTACATTCTAAGAACTGAAAACCAACAAGTTGTTGCGTTAACCAAAGCAACCTCAACATTCACACCTCCCATCGCTTTCAAATGAAAGTACTATATACAAATGATACATCGACCTTCCATACCCAATAACATACAACAATGACAAGTTTTTGAGGACAATGAACAACTACGCAAATTTTAGAATCAATAGATGAGTTTGTCGAAACGCATGCCGACCAAGAAAACCATAATGATCCTGTTTGGATCATGCAGGAAGGGGAGGAACCCCAAGAATTCCATGATAAAATCACCAATCATCGAATACTTGTTCTAAAAAATAACCAGATCCCCAAGGGCCTGATTCCCTTGGAAAGGTTATTTAATCAAGATGATATCCCTTTAAGATCCACTTTACAACCTCAGCCTAAAGAGGTTGAGGACTGTGATATAGGTACCAAAGAAAACCCTTGGTTGGTGAAACTATCCAAATACCTGTCCCCAGAAGAAAAAGTAAATACGCTGAGTTGCTTAGAAAATATAAAGACATTTTCGCTTGGTCTTACGACGAACTGAGAACTTATGATACTTCTATAATCAAACATAAAATTCCTTTGAAACCTAGTGTCAATCCTTTTAAACAAAAACTCAGATAGATAAACCCTATGTTGCTACCAGTAATAGAAAAAGAAGTCAAAATACTCTTGGACACCAAAATCATNCACTCAAAGACAATTACCCATTGCCTAAGATGGACCATGTTTTAGAGAAAGTAGTTGGAGCTAACAGAATGTTGATGATTGATGGTTTTTCAGGTTACAATCAAATCGCAGTACACCAAGATGATAAGGAAAAAATGACTTTCACTACCCCTTGGGGTACCTTCATGTACGATAAAATGCCTTTTGGCTTGATGAATGCAGGGGCCACCTTCTAGGGAGACATGGACATTGCCTTCGTGGGTGAGAGAGATAAATTTGTTGTTATCGATCTCAATGATCTGACTGTTTTTTCAAAATCTGATGAAAAACATCTAGTACACATGAAGAAAACTTTCGAGAAATGTCGTAAATTTGGTTTGTCCCTCAATCCCAAAAAATATCAATTCGTTATGCAATAAGGTAACATATTAGGTTATATAGTGTCTAAATACGGAATCAAAATCGATCCCAAAAGAATTGAAGCAATAGATACTATAAACATCCCTAGAAATGTAAAAGAAATTCAATCTTTCTTAGGAAAAATAAATTTCTTGAAAAGATTCATCCCTAACTTTGTTGAAATTGTGAAGCTGATCACAGATATGTTGAAAAAGAACAGTGAGATGAAGTGGAAAAGTGAAGACAAATCATCTTTTCAATGAATCAAGAAAGTTATCAGTGAAGCGCTAGTCTTGGCAAGTCCTGATTACACAAAAAAAAATTGATTTTTTCCTTCGCTTCCTTAAACACTATCGCAGCTGTATTGTTACAGAAAAATGAAGAAGGCTTTGAACAACCCATTTATTTTTTCAATAAAAGTATGAGAGATGCTGAGTTGAAACACAATATACTATAAAACGAAGCTTACACAATGGTAAAGGCTCTTAAGGCCTTCAGAACGTATGTATTACATTCGAAGATCATAGCCTATGTTCCTACAAGCTCTGTCAAGGACATACTGGTCCAGCCGGATAGTGATGGGAGAAGAGGCAGATGGCTAGTTAAGATTCAAAAGTTCGATCTTGAATTCAAACCAACAAAACTCATTAAAGGCCAAGGTCTAGCTAAATTGCTAGCCGAATCAAACTTGCAGGCACTTGGAATAAATCAGCTGCAAGAAGACGAGGATTTCCTAGAGATAAATGAACTCGATTTTGCTACACCTACGGTTGAGATAGAAGACAGGTTTTCTTCTTCAGTCTGGTACCGCGATATTGTTTCTTACCTATTAACTCTTCAATTTCCCAGTGAACTAACCCCATCTAAAGCCAGGACATTGAATCTACATGCTATAAAATATTGTATTATAGACGAAAAATGCTATTGGAAGGATCCCCTAGGTTTCTTGCTGAGCTGTTTAGTCGAGACCAAAACTGAAAAGGTTATAGATGAGTTCCATGAGGGAGTGTGTGGAGGACACCACACTTGGCGAGCCACATCTTATAAAATCTTAAGAGTTGGATATTACTGGCCCAAACTATTCACAGATGTAAACACCAAAGTCTGAACTTGTATTCCCTGTCAGTTTTTTACAGGTAAACAAAAAGTCCCAGCTTTACCTCTAATTCCTGTTAAAACCCAAGTCCCTTTTTAGCAATGGGGTCTTGATTTCATTGGAGAGATTCACCCACATTCTAGTGCTCAACAAAAGTGGATTCTAACTGCAACGGACTATTTTACTAAGTGGGTGGAAGCTATTCCCACGAGAAATGCAACTAACGCAGTTGTAATCAATTTTCTAGAAGAAAATATTTTATCCAGATTTGGCTATCCCCGAAAGATAGTCACCAATAATGCACAAGCGTTTAAATCGATGGCTATGATAAGCTTTGGCCAAAAATTTAGCATCATATTAGGACACTCCACAGCTTATTATCTACAGGGAAACGGTTTAGCTGAGTCATCTAACAAAAGTCTGACAACCGTGATAAAAAAAATATTGACTGAGAACAAGAAAATGTGGCATATCCATTTGAAATACGCTCTATGGACCAACAGGATAAGTACCAAAAGGGAAATTGGGATGTCCCCTTTTCAGATGGTATATGGAACTGATGTTATTTTATCAATCAATCTTGCTCTTCTAGTAATCAAACTTTGGCAAGATTCAAATGAATAACCTAACGACATTACCAGGACAACAAACTAGTTGGTCGAAGTTTAGCAAAATAGAGAAGAAGTAAACGAAAAGTTGCAAAGATATCAGGATAAGATGAAGGCTTTATTCAATCAAAAGGATAAGGATAGAGATTTCCTCTCTGGAGATCTGGTACTAAAATGGGAAGCCAGAAGAGAAGACATTGGAAAACATGGCAAGTTCAATTCGATCTGGTCTAGCCCCTATAGAGTCTCAGCCTCAAAAGGAAAAAATGTTTTTTCATTAAAAAATCTCGATCGAGACATTCTGAGCGCCCCTGTAAATGGGTTATACCTTAAACACTACATGCAGTAATATGTTTTTGAACTTTCATTGTACATAACAATTTGTTTTCATGTTTTCTTTATAATTACATTGCTTTCAGTAAGTTTAATTTTGTTCCAAAAAATAAAAAAATCAGAAAATGAAAATACAAAGCAGTTCAAATCTAGCAGTTCACAAAATTTGTATGAGTGTCTGACAGTTATCAAGTCATTTTATTTGTAGGAAAATTGTCAAGGAATCACGAGATCAACTATACTATAAGGGTAATCCACACAAATAATCATGATAAATACTTACCAAAAAGGTAATAAGTAAACAATCTTCTAGCTGTAAATACAACGAACTACTAACGTATGAACTCTGACCTGGGAACCTGAGTTAAAAATGTCCTAAGAGGTACGAATGAACGAGACACTAAATTTCACAACAGTTAAGTTAAAAAAATAATAATAATAATAACCATTAGCACTCCTAAGTTTCCGAGGTTCTCTCGCCTTTTCCCTTCGATCACTATCAAGATTACTCTTCACCCAACCCTAACTATTTTCTCATTAGTCTCTAAAAAAAAAAAAAAAAGGATAAAGAAAAGAAAAGAAAAGGTCCCATCTTAATTTCGGAAACATTCAGACTAACTTTCAAAGCGAGGATAGGTAAGATTCTATGTTTCTCCTAAAACTTTGGCTGAAATGGAAGTATGTTTGGGCTAATCCTAACCTTTTTAGTCATTCTAGCTTAAATAAAATGATCATTTTCACTCAAGCGAAGTCCCTAAGAAATATTAATAATATTTCCCTGAGATTCTCCATAAAGTTAAAGTGTTTGAGGGCCAAAATAAGATTAATCCAGAGCTATTTAAATAAGTTGACAGACCTTTGCTGTAAAAAAAATTAAGCAATATATTTTCCCTAAGTTTGTTACATACTTATTGATTGCCCCCACTTCAAAACAAAAGTGTATATAAAGAGATGGTGAAAGGAAATTCATTATTGATTCCCTCATCTAATATAAAGAGATGGTGAAAGAAAATTCATTATTGACTGCCCCCATCTAATCTAAAGAGATGATGAAAGGAAATTCATTATATGATTTCCCTCATCTTGGCATTTAAATGCTAAAAATAATGAAGTGGTGAAAGGAAATTCAATGTGGAAAATCTGATAACTTCACCGAGGTACTGAACAGGCTCGTTGGCAGTGAACCAATGTCTACATATTAGACAAGGTTGTTATACATGAATTGCAAGATGCTCTGGTAATTTTTCTTGTTTTAGCCAAATTACACTTTAAGATTATGTGATTCCAGACCACACTCTAAGAGTCTCTTGATGCGAATACGATCAAATAAAAACTGGTAGAACGACTAATCTTGTTTCGATTATCTTGCACAAATCTGAGGTCGGTTTTAGAAAGGGAAATCTATGTGAGCCTATCTCAAGATTGTCGAACGATTTAATCTTGAAAGTTTTATGAAGTTAAGGTTGAAATATTTATCCTCCTGGTTGGGTTTTTACAACTATGTCTCACAGACTAGAATAACTGACCACATTTACCCAATAAAGGCACTAAGTCCGCTCGTTCTCCTCATCCCACAAGAAGACGAGGTCCCCAATTGGAGCCCATGTTGAAACTAGGTCTTAAAGTTTTTATCTCTAAGACTAAAACTTTTCTTTTCTGGGATTCATCTTTTCATAAGGTATAATCCTCGCTATTAGTCCCAAACGCCCGATACCGAAATCCCAAAATGGATTTATTTTTTAATAATAAAAGGAAGAAATCTCAAGTGTTTTTAAAGTCTCGATGCATGTTCTATAAAGTACTTTTAATCACGATAAATTAAAACCCTAAAGGAATTAATTAACAATCTTTTAACCTTTAGAGATTCGGGTTCACTCAGAACAATACGTTTTCAATACATTTCGAATCGCGAAATCCTGATCCCCGATTTCCCAAAAAAAATGGAAGTTAGTTATTGATCCTAATTAACTAAATTACTAATACCAAAGTTAAGACCTAAACTAATCCCATCGCAATTTCGGGATTCGGGGTTTAGTGGTGACATACCTTGTGTAAGCAAGATCCCCGAAACCCCGAAACGCGACATCCCGACTCAATACCAA